>JAODAL010020183.1:0-70130 GCA_025379985.1 Phyllomedusa bahiana | reverse complement strand
ACCCCCCCCCCCTGCTGAGGAGCGCTGATGGGGAAACCCCCCCCTGTGGAGCGCTAAAGTTTTGGACCCCCCCCCCTGCTGGGGAGCCTGATGTGTGATTTCCCCCCTGGGGAGGAGTGCTGATGGTGTTTTCCCCCCCTGAGGAGCGACTGATGTTTGACCCCCCCCCCCCCCCCGTGAGGAGCACGAGTGGGCCCCCCCCCCCCCCCGGTGAGGAGCGACTGATGTGTAAACCCTTTGGGGTTTCCCCCCGGGCCGGCCCCCGTGCCCTCGCTGCCCCTCGCCCGCTCCTCGGAGGTCCGGCAGGGGGAGTTTGTGGTGGCATGGGGGGTCCCGTATCGGCTGCGAAAACACCACCCCCTGGGGGGATCGAAAAAGCTGGGCGCAGCGGGGGGGGCCCGGGAGATGGGCCCCCCAAAAACCCCAAGGAAAACCTGGACTTCATCCAGACCGACGCCATCATAGACGTAAGTGACCACCGGGGGCGCCGTCCGCGGAGGAGGGGAGCACCATCCTCACCGTCTCCTTTCCCCCTTCCGGGTCCGGCAACTCCGGGGGCCCCCCGGGCCCTTTGGGTTTGAGTAATACGCTAAAAATCCGCCTACCGCTTTTTAAATACTCTATATCACACACTGACCGCTATATAATACTCTTTTAATTCCCCAACACCCCCCCCCCGGCTAAAATAATACTCTTTATCAACACATGCCCGCTTTTTTAAAAACCCCTATTTTCAACACTGACCCCCTTTTAAAATTTACCCCTTTATCACACCCCTGACCCGTTTATTTATACTCTATATCAACACTGGGAGGGGGCTATTTAATACTCTATAAACACACGGGCCGCTATAAAAAGACTCCTAATCACCACTGCCCGGGTTTATAATACCCCCTATACCCCCTTACTGCTTTTTAAATTTCTCTATATCCACCTGACCGTATATAATACTTATATCACAACACGGGCCCGCTATTTTAATACTTTTTTCACACATAAACCGTAAAAATTATTTTAAAGCGCACACTGACCCTATTTAATCCCTATACCCACAAAATTGCCCTATAAAATTTACTCTATACCCACACTACCGCTGATTTTTACTCTATATCACCCTGGACCGCTATATAATACTCTATATCACACCCTGACCGCTTTAATACTCTAATCGCACACTAAACCGTTTTAAAATAATACTCTATATCACACATTTGCCGCTATAAATACTCTATATCACCCATTTCCCGCTATAAATACTCCAAATTTCCAAAATGATTTTTTTTTAAAATACTCTATACACCCCACTGCCCCGGTAAAATTACTCAAATTTCACACCCTGACCGCTTTTAAAAACTCTAAAATCACACACTGCCGCTATATAAAAATCTAAAATCGCAACTGCCCGGTAATAAAACTCTATATCACACACTGCCCGCTTTAAAATTTACTCTTATCGCACACTGACCGCTATATTTTTCCTAAAATCGCACACAAAACCGTTTTAAAAAATTACTCTTTTATCACACACTGACCGCAAAAAAAAACCCTTTTCCAAAATCACACCTAAACCGTTTTAAAAAATTTACTCTTTATCCCCTGCCGCTATATAATATTCTAAATCCACACTGACCGCTTTATAATATTTAAAAAAATTCACATTTACGGGCCCGCTTTTTTATAATCCCCTACACACACTGACCGCTTTTTTAATTTACTTTTATCACCCTGACCGCTTTTTTTAAAATTCTATACCCACCATGCCCGGATATTTTTTTTCTAATACACACATTTAACCATTTAAAAAACTTTTTAAAACACCCTGACCGTATAAAAAACCTCTATCACACCTGACCGGCTATAAAAATACTTTTAAAACACACTGACCGCTATATAATACTCTATATCACACACTGACCGCTATATAATACACTATATCACACACTGACCGCTATATAATACTCTATATCACACACTGACCGCTATATAATACTTAAAAACCCCCCCCTACCGCTAATAATACTCAAATATCGCCACTGACCGCTTAAAATTACCCAATTATCGCACCTAACCGCTTTTTTAAATACTCATATCGCACACTGACCGCTATAAAATTTATATCGCCACTAAAAGCATTTAATATTCTTTATCGCAAACGCCCCCTTATTTAATACTCTATATAAAAACCCCACTAAACCGCTTTAAAATTTATTTCTTTATCACACACTGCCCGCTTTATAAAACCCCAATATCACACACTGCCCCGCTTTAAAAATACCCTTTATCACACACGGGCCCCGCATAAAATACTTATATCCCCCCCCTGACCGCTTTATAATACTCTATATCACACCCCTGACCCTTATTTTAATACTCTATATCACAAAATGCCCTTTTTAATACTCCTATTTCACAAAAAACCTGACCGCTTTTTAAAATTTTCCTCTATATCACACACTGACCGGTATATAATACTCTATATCACACAGGGCCCGCTTTTTAAAATACTCATTTTCACACACTGACCGCATAAATACCCCTATACACCACGGGCCCCCCCAGATTAAAAAATCCTATTTCGCCACTAAACCGCTTTTTAATTCCCTATACCCGCACACTAAACCGGGCTTTTTAATACCTATATCGCCACTGACCGCTATATTTTTCTCTTTATCGAAACACTGCCCGTTTTATAAATCCTTATATCGCCACGACCCCCTATAAAAATTTACCTATATCGCACCGGACCGCTATTTAAAATCTATATGCACACTGACCGCTATAAAATTAACCTTTTATTGCAAAATGACCGTTTATATAAAAATCAAATATCGCCTCCCTGCCCTTTATAAAAATCTATATCGAAACACGGGGACCCCTTATAAATTACTTATATGCCCATCCGCTTTTTAAAAATTAATTTTTTTGGGCCACATGCCCCGTATAAAATTACCCAAAATCGAAAACCTGACCTTTAAAAAATACTCTAAAATTCGCACACGGGACCGTATAAAATACCCCCTTTATCGCACACGGACCCCCTATATATACTCTATATCGCAAACAAAACCGCATATAATACTCTATATCGCACACTGACCGCTATATAATACTCTATATCGCACACTGACCGCTAAAATAATACTTTTTTTTCCCCCACACGGGACCCCTTTATATAAAAACTCAAATATCGCAAAAGCACGCTTTTAATATTCTTATCGCCACTAAACCGTATATAATACTCTATATGCACCCTGACCGCTATAAAAATTTTCTATAAGAACCTGCCCGCTAATAATACTCTATAAGCAAAATGCCGTATATAATACTTTTATATCGCCACTGACCGTTTTAAAAACCATATCGCACACTGACCGTATAAAATTTTTTCTAAAATGCCATGACCGCTAAAAAATTTATTCTTTACCCGGCACCCCTGACCCTATATAAAACTCTAATCGCCCCACTACCGCTATATAATACTCTATATCGCACCTGCCCGTTTATTTTAAATACTTTTTAAAAAGGGCCACGGGACCGTTTTAAAAAATTACTCATATCGCACATGACCGCTATAAATTTTACTCAATATCGCAAAATGACCGTATATAAAAACCCCTTTATAAGCACACTGACCGCTAAAATAATACTCTATATCGCACATGACCGATAAAAAAATCTATATCGCACACTCCCCCGCTAAAAATTTTACTCTAAAATCGCACACTAAACCCCGGTTTTTAAAAAATTACTCTATTTTAGCACACTGACCGCTATATAATACTCTATATCGCACACTGACCGCTATATAATACTCTGCCCGGTGTCCTCTCTGCTTTCAGGACGGGGAGGTGATTGGGATTAATACTCTTAAAGTGACGGCCGGCATTTCTTTTGCGATTCCTTCAGACAGAGTGAGAAGTTTTCTGCAGCAGGCGGAGAGGCGGAGTCAGGGTAGGGGGCGGGGCTGATGGACAGAGGCGGGATCTGGGGATTTTCGGGATGAGCTCTGAGCCTCTGTCTTCCCCGGGTTTCCCGGGTTTTAAAGCTCCTCTGAAAAGAAAAGCGATACTAGGGGGTAAACCGTTTGCGCTGACCCCCTTTTTACTCCCCCAAGGACCTGTCCTCTGCCTTCCCTTTAACTCTGTGCTCCTCCCCCTAGCCCCTTCCCCCTCCCTTCCCCTTTACTCTGTCCTCCTCCCCTAAAAACCTGTCCTCTGCCTTCCCCATTACTCGTGCTCCTCCTCTTAGCCCTTTGCCCTTCCCCTTCCCTCCTTTTACTCTGTGCCCCTCCCCCCTTGACCCGCCCCTTTTGCCTTTCCTTTTACTCTGTGCCCCTCCCCCTAGATTTGTCCTCTCCCTTTTTCCCTTTAACTCTGTGCTCCCCCCCTTTTAGCCCTTTCCTCGGGCCTTCCCAAACCTGTGCTCCCCCTCTTAGACCTGTCCTCTGTTTCTTCCATTACTCTGTGCCCCTTTCCCCCTTCTAGACCTGTCCTCTGTCTTTTTCCATTACTCTGTCCCTCCTCCTAGCCCTGTCCTCTGCCTTCCCCCATTTACTCTGTGCTCCCCTCCTTCAAAGCCCCTTGCCCCTCTCCCTTTTCCCCCCCCATTACCCCTGTGCCCTCCCCTGGACTTTTCCCTGCCTTCTCCTTTAAATTTCTTACTCCCCCCCCAAACCCCTGCCCTTCCCTTTTCCCCAATTATCTGTGTTTCCTCCTCCAAACCTGTCCTCTGACCTTCCCCATACTCGGGTGTCCTCCTCCGGACCTTTTCCCCTCCCTTCCCTCCATTACTCTGGCCCTTTTCCCCAAAACCTGTCCTCTGCCTTTCCATTACTTGTGTCCTCCCCCTAAACCTGCCCTCTGACTTCCCATTACTCGGCTCCCCCGACCTGTCCTTCCCTTTTACTTACTCTGTGCTCCTCCCCTTTAGCCCTGTCTCTTGCCTTTTTAAATTACTCTGTGCTCCTCCCTTTCCCCCCGGGACCTTCCTCCTCCCCTTCTCCATTACTCTTCCTCTCCCCCTAGCCCTGTCCTCTGCCTTCCCATTACCCCTGGCCCCCTCCTCTTAAAAACCTGTCCCCCTTGCCTTCTCCATTACTCTTTTGCTCCTCCTCCTGGGCCCTGCCCCTTTCTGCCTTCTAAAATTAAACTTTGCTCCTCCCCCCGACCTGTCCTCCCCTTTCTCCATTACTCTTTTGCTTCTCCCCCTTTGACCTGTCCTCTGCCTTCTCCATTACTCGGTGCTCCTCCTCCTAGACCGTCCTCGGGCCTTACCTTTACTCTGTGCTCCCCTCCTAGCCTTTCCTCCCCTTTCTCCTTTAAACCCCTTTTCTTCCCCTCCTAAACCTTTTCCCCCTTCCCTTTCTCCATTACTCGGTGCCCCTCCCCCTAGACCTGTCCTCTCCCCTTCTCCATTACTCTGTGTTTTCTCCTCCCCCAAACCCTTTTCCTCTCCCTTTCTCCATTACTCTGTGTCATCCTCCCTAGACCTGTCCCCCTGCCTTCTCCTTTTACTCTGTGCTCCTCCTTTCCTTTGGAACCCGCCCTCTCCCTTCCCCTTTACTCTTTTGCTCCTCCCCCCTAGCCTGTCCTTTGCCTTCTCCATTACCTTTGCTCCTCCTCTTAGACCGTCCTTGCCTTCCCCTTTTCTCTGTCTCCCCTCCAAACCTGCCCTGCCTTTTTCCATTACTCGTGCTCCTACTTCTAGACCTGTCCTCGGGCCTTCCCATTACTCTGTGCTCCCCCTCCTAGCCTGCCCCTCTCCCTTCCCCCCCTTTTTACTCTGTTTTTTCCCCTCCCCCTAGACCTGTCCTCTGCCTTTTTCCATTTTTTCTGTGCTTCTCCCCCCTCCTAAACCTGCCCCTCTGCCTTCCCCCATTACTCTGTGCTCCTCCCCCTTTAAAATTTTCCTCTGCCTTCTCCTTACTCGTCCCTTTTTTTTCCCTCCTAGACCTGTCCTCTCCCTTCTCCATTACTTGTGCTCCCCCCCAAATTTTTCCCTCCCCTTCCCAAATTTACTCTTTGCTTCTCCTCCTAGACCTTCCTCTCCCCTTCCCTCCATTACTCTGTGCCCCTCCCCCTAGCCCTTCCCCCTCCCTTTTCTCCTTTACTCTTTTTTTCCCTCCTCCTAGCCCGTCCTTTGCCCTTCCCATTATTTTGGGGCCCTCCCCCTAGCCCTCCCCTCTGCCTTCTCCATTACTCTGTGTTCTCCCCTAAAACCCTGCCCTCTGCCTTCCCTTTACCGTGCTCCTCCCCCCTAGACCTGCCCTTTTGGGGCCTTCTCCATTACTCTGTGCTCCCCTAGCCTTCCCCCCTCTCCCTTTTCCCCCTTTATTCGTTCTCCTTCCTTGACCTCCCTCTCCCTTTCTCCCTTACTCTTGCGCTCCTCCTAGCCTTTTCCTTTTTGCCTCCCCCAAATACTCTGTGCTCCTCCTCCAAAGACCTGTTCTCTGCCTTCTCCATTACTCTGTTTTTCCTCCAAACCCTGTCCTTCCCTTTCTCCATTACCCGGGTGTTAAACCCCCAAACCCTGTCCTCTCCCCTTTTTCCTTTAAATCTGTGCTCCTCCCCCAAATTGTCCTCTGCCTTCTCCTCTGTGCTCCTCCTCCAGACCTTCCTCTGCCCTTCCCCATTACTCGGGCTCCCCTCCTCCTAGACCTGTCCCCCCTGCCTTCTCCATTACCCTGTACCTCCCCCAAAGACCTGCCCTCTGCCTTCTCCATTCCTCGTGCCCTGCTCCTAACCTGTCCCTCCCTTCTCCATTAGTCTGTGCTCCTCCTCATATACCTGTCCTCTGCCTTCTCCTTTACTCTTTCTCCTCCTGGGACCGTCCCTTCCTTCTCCATTACTCTTGTTTCCTCCCCCTAAAAACCTGCCCTCTTCCTTCCCATTACTCTGTCTCCCCCCCCTAAACCCTGTCCTTATTTCCCTCCTTTTTCCTGTGCCCCCCTTGGGACCTGCCTTTGCCTTCTCCATTACTTTTGTGCTCCTCCTAGCCCGCCTCTGATTTCTCCTTTTAACTCGTCTCCCCCTCCTAGTCCTGTCCTCTCCCTTCCCCCCCTTTCTCTGTGCCCCTCCCCCTTTACCCTGTCCTCTGCCTTCCCCCTTTTACTCTGTTTTCCCCCTTTTGTCCTGCCCTCTGCCTTCTCCATTACTCCGTGCTCCTCCTCCTAGCCGGCCCCTTTCCCTTCTCCATTACTCTTTTCTCCTCCTCCAAGCCCTTTTCCTCAAACCCTTCTCCTTTAAATCTGTGCTCCCCCCTCCTAGCCCCCTACCCTGCCTTCTCCATTACTCTGTGCTCCTCCTCCTAGACCTGCCTTGCCTTCTCCTTTTCCCCCTGTGCCCCCCTCCTAGCCGCCCCTCTGCCTTCTCCTTTTCCCTTTGTCCCCCCCCAAAGCCCCTCCTCTCCCTTCTCCATTACTCCGTGCCCCTTCCTCCTAGCCCCGTCCCTCCCTTTCCCCTTTTCTCGTGCTCATCCTCCAAAACCCCTGTCCTCTCCCTTTCTCCATTACTCTGTCTTTTTCCTTAGACCTTTTCCTTTTCCCTTCTCCATTACTCTGTGCTCCTCCCCCTAGACCTGTCCTCTTCCTTCCCCAATTACTCTGTCTCCCCCCCCCTTAGCCCCTGCCCTCTGACTTCTCCATTAACCCCTGTGTTCTTAAAAACCTTTGTCCTCGGGCCTTCTCCTTTACTCGTGCTCCTCCAAACCCTTTGTCCTCTGACTTCCCCATTACTCTGTGCTCCTCCTCCTAAACCTTCTCTGCCTTCTCCATTACCCCTTGCCCCTCCCCTAGTCCTGTCCTCTGCCTTCTCCTTTTAACCTGTGCTCCCCCTTTTTCCTGTCCTCTGCCTTCTCCTTTACTCCTTTGTCCCCCTTTCCTATCCGCCCCCTTTTTCCCTTTCTCCATTATCTGGCTCCCCTCCTAGACCTGCCCCCTCTGCCTTCTCCATTACCTTGTTTTCCCCTTCCCCCTAGACCTGTCCTCTGCCTTTCCTTTACTCGGTGCCCCTCCCCCTAGCCCTGCCCCTCTACCTTCCCTTTTACCCCTTTTGCCCTCCCCCTAGTCCGTCCTCTGTTTCCCCTTTTACCCCGGGTGCCCCTCCTCCTAGACCTCCCCCTTCCCCTTCTCCATTACTCTTTTTGTCCTCCCCTAGCCTTTTCCTCTGCCTTCCCCAAATTACTCTGTGTTTCTCCCCCTTTCCTAACCTGTTCCTTTTCCTTCTCCATTCCTGTGTCCTCCCCCCTAACCTTCCTCTCCCCTTCTCCATTCCCTCTGTGCCCTCCCCCCTTTCCCTGCCTTTTCCTTCTCCATTACCTGGGGCCACCCTAGACCTGTCCTAGCCTTCTCCATTACTCTGTGCTTCTCCTCCCCCTAGACCTTTCCTCTGCCTTCTCCATTACCGGTCCCTTCTCCTCCCCCCTAGCCCTTCCTTTTGGCCTTCCCCAAATTACCCCTTTTGCCCCTTTCCCCCTTTAGCCCCGTCCTCTGCCCTTTTCCATTACTCGTGCTCCTCCCCCTAAAACCAAACCTCTCCCTTTCTCCTTTAAATCTGGCCCTCCTCCTAGACCTGTCCTCTGCCTTCCCCATTACTCTGTGCTCCCCCTTGCCCCGGGTTCCTCTCCCTTTTCCTCCCTTATTTGTTCTCCTTCCCCTTTAACCTCCCTCTGCCTTTCCATTACCCCGTGCTCCCCCTCCTAGACCTGTCCTTTCCCCTTCCCTTTTATTTCTGTGTCCTCCGGGAACCTTTTCCGCCTTCCCCTTATTCGGGTTCCCTCCTCCTGGGACCTGTCCTCTCCCCTTCCCCTTTACTTTTGTGTCCTCCTCCTAGCCCCTGTCCTCTCCCTTTTCCTTTACTCTTTTGCTCCCCCCCCCCCCCTAAACTGTCCTCCCCTTTTCTCTATTACCCCTGTGCCCCTCCTCCTAGCCCCTTTCCCTCTCCCTTTTCCCAAATTACTCTTTTGCCCTCCTCCTAGACCTGTTTTTCTGCCTCCCCCATTACCTGTGCTCCTCCTCCTAAAACCTGTCCTCTGCCTTCTCCTTTAACTCTGTGCCCCTCCCCCCTAGAGGGGGTCCTCTGTTTTCTCCACTACTCTGTGCCCCTCCCCCTAGACCTGCCCTTGCCTTCTCCTTTTACTCTGTGCTGTCCTCCTAGACCTTTCCTCTGCCCCCTTTTTACTCTGTGCCCCTCCTCCTAACCTTTCCTCTCCCTTCTCCATTACTCTGTGCTCCTCCTCCTAGAACTGTCCCTTGCCTTCTCCATTACTCTGTGCTCCTCCTCCTAGACCTGTCCTCTGCCTTTCCTTTTCCTTTTCTCCCCTCCAAACCCTTCCCCCTTCCTTTTCCATTACTTGTGCCCCTCCTAGACCTTTTCCTCTTGCCTTCTCCCTTATTCTGTTCTCCTTCTCCTAAAACCCGTCCTCTCCCTTCCCCTTTTACCTGTGCCCCCCCCCCCTGACCTGCCTCTTTTTTTCTCCATTACTCTGTGCCCCTTCCTCCTAACCTGCCCCTCTCCCTTTCTCCATTACCCCTGTACTCTTCCTCCCCCTGGGCCTGCCCTTTCTGCGTTTCCCTTTTCTCTGTCCCCCCTCCTAGCCCTGTCCTTTTCCCTTCTCCTTTTTTCCCCTGTTCTCCTCCCCCTAGCCCTGTCCTCTGCCTTCTCCATTATCTGTGTTTCCCTCCTCCTAACCTGTCCTCTGCCTTCTCCATTCTCGGGTCCCCTTTAGCCCTTTCCTCTGCCTTTTTCCCTTTAAACTTTTGGTGCTCCCCCCCCTTAACCTTTTCCTCTGCCTTCTCCTTTTAATCTTGTTTCTCCTCCTAGACCTTCCTCTCCCTTCTCCTTTTCTCTGTTTTTCACCCTCCTAAAATCCCCCTTCTTCTCCATTATCTTTTGTTTCATCCTCCTAGCCTGTCCTCTACCTTCTCCATTACTCTGTGCTTCCCTCCTCCTAGACCTGTCCTCTGTTTTTCTCCTTTTCTCTGTGCTCCCCCTCCTAGACCTTCCTTGCCTTCCCTTTTACCTTTGCCCTTTTCCCCTGGGACCTTTTCCTCTCCCTTTCTTCCATTACCGGTGCTTCCCCCTTCCTAAAACCTGTCCTCTGCCTTCTCCTTTTAATCTGTGCTCCTCCTCCGGGCCCTGTCCTTCCCTTTTCCCCATTACTCTGTGCTCCTCCTCCTAGCCCCTTTTTTCTCCCTTCTCCATTACTCTGTGCTCCTCCCCCCACCTAGCCGGGTCCTCGGGCCTTCTTCCATTACTTTTGTCTTCTCCTCCTCCTAGCCCTGCCCTCTGCCTTCTCCATTACTTGTGCTCCCCCTCCCCCTAACCTTTTCCTCGGGCCTTTCCCTTTACTTTGTGCCCTCCTCCTAGATTTTCCCTCTCCCTTCCTCCGTTTCCCTTTTCTGGTGAGATTTGGGGGGTTTTGTTTTTTGGGTTTTTGGGTTCCCTAAAAGTCCCCCTTGTGTTTTTCGGACAGGATCTTGGCGGACATGAAGCCCCCGGGATCCGGGGTTTTCCCTAAACGTAAAATCGGGGACCCTCACCCAAATCGATTATCATCGGTCGCCCGGCTCACCAGGGTTCTGTCATTGGGGTGAGGGGCCGGCTGTCCCTTGCCTCGCCCTCTCGTGTCCCTCCCCCCCCCCGGGGCCCGGTCTGAAGCCAGGAGAATAACCCTTTGGAGATTACTCCCAGCTGGGGGCCCAAAGCAGGGACGTTTTTTGACGGGGTCAATCCCCAGGAGAAGCCGCAGAAATCCCCGCGGATACGAGACCGTCATGGTGAACGTCATCCCGGAGCCGGTGGGGGTGCGGCCCCCGGTGGGTAAAGGGAAATCTGATCCAATGTGGCGGGAGCCGCACTGGGGGGGTGAATGGGAAAGGGAACCCTCTGTCCCATGGCCCCCTGTAATGGGGGGGGGCAAGACCTTCCGGAGGCCCCCGATCCCCGGACATCAGTGCCCTCCCCAAAACCGGGAAAACCCAAAAACACCTGAGTTGGATAAAAATATTAGTAAATTTTAAAATTGTTATAATAAGCTCCTCCGTCACCTCCGTCTTTAAAAAAGTATCGGGAAATAAAATTTTTAAAGGGGGTTGTTTTTTTTTTAAATTAAATGGCTTCGAATAAGGGGACATGAAAAAAACAATTTTGGAAAATTGGATGTATTTGCCTTGTTTTCCCTTTTCCCTTTCTTCGTTTTGTGTAAAAAACTTTTCCCCCCAGTGCCTGTTGGATCCCACTTCCTTTCATTTTATTGCTTGACGTCTAACTAATTTACATTCTGTCTACTCCGCCCTGCCCCCCCCCCCCCTCCCCCCGCAATCCTGGCGCTCGCACGTAGAATTAGGGGCCGGCCACACTGTCACGCGGCACAGTCAGCAGTTCCACATAACACTGCAGCTGCTTCTACAATCAGAAAACAGCAGAATTGTGCCTCGGTGCCTAATGCTCCTGCGTGTAAGGGGCCGGCAACAATTTTACTCTATACAGCTAGCATATTCTCATTGGCACTGAAGCTGCTACTACAATCCGAAAACAGCGGAATTGTACCTCGGTGCCTAATGCTGCTGTGTGTAAACATAGAAAGGAGATAGATCTGTGCTGCTCTGGATGAGTTCATAGAAGACTGGATTCAACTGTAACAAAGCTCCAGCTGTAAGAGGAGAAGAGATCAGTGCTCTGAGTTCATAGAAGACTGTCTAGATTGAATGCAGGGCTGTGGTATGTAAACAGCTCTTACAGAACAAGTCTGCATAGGGAGAGGAACGACACAGCGACATGTGGACAGAGAGGGGGGCGGGGAGCAGGGATGTGCTATCCCCTCCCACTGATCTCAAACAAACACTCTGACTCAGGAGCGAGCACGAACAGTGAAGGGGGGGATGATCCAAATGGTAAAAAATATAAGCGGCACTCACCAATCTAATTCTTTATGAAGCTTTTATTGTAAACACATATCAGGGGAAACAAGCACATCCAAGTCAGCCTACGGCCGTTTCACGCACTGACTAGCGCTTTCTCAAGGCATGACGGGAGGAAGCTATTCCCTGCCTCTTAAAGCTCCCGAAGTACCCTTCACCTGCCGCTACCATTTCACCACTATGCACATACATCTAAAAACATTATAAAAACACAGACAAATCGTTCCTATCATTTAAACCTAGAGGTCCAAGTGCCTCTGTTTTAAGTATCCACTTAGATTCTATTTGTAAGAGCTTCGTATGTTTATCTACATTAACCCCTGCTGTTGGTACACGTTCAATTCCTGCAAACTGAATTACTGAGGTGTCACCCCCGTGTTCACTTCGTATATGATTTATTAAACGTGGAACTCCTTTCCCTGTCTTAACTGAATAAATGTGTTCCTTTTTGCTTTTGTACAGTGGGCGATTAGTCTTTCCTATGTATTTTCGATTACATGTGCACCATATAGCATAGACCACATAGCTGGATTTGCATATCACAAAATCCTTCACTACGTGTCTGATGGGGCCTAGAAAGATTCATTTATCTTTCACTATTTTTTAACATAATGTGCAATTGCCGCAACTATGGTTCCCTTCTGGGACACAACTTTGTAACCAACTTTCCTTCTTGTTTCTACAAATTTACTTTTTACCAATTTGTCTCGTAAATTTTTACACCTCCTGAATGATATCAATGGGGGTGTGTCACTTTTTCTCCTAGATCACTGTCGGCAGACAACATATGCCAATGTTTTCTGATAGTTTTTCATCAATTCTGATAAGTTACTATACTCAAAATTAAAAACCAATCTATCTAAATTATTTCTTTTTTTACTCCTTTGGAAAATCAATTTCTTCCTATCCTGTCGTATTGCATTTGAGAACGCCTGAGATATACTCTCTTCATCATATCCTCTTTGTCGCAGTCTTTCCATTAATTCAACCGATTGCTCTATAAAATCCACATATTCACTATTGTTTTCGCCTCTGTCTTAGGAATTGCCCCTATGGAAGAGATTTTTTTTACATATGTGGGGTGAAAACTTTCCATATGCAACAATGAATTAGTTGCATTTGGTTTTCTATATCCTTTTGTTTTTATACCTTCATCTTTTATTTCAATTACTACATCTAAATACACTATCGCCTCCAAAATTTGCTGTAAATGCCACGTTCATCTCATTGTTGTTGATGTATTTAGCAAAATCTTCAAATTCAGTTTGACTAACCGACCATATAATCAGCACATCGTAGATAAATCTTGACCAGTGTTGAATATATTTAACATATGGATTGTTGATATTATAGATATATTGTTCTTCCCAATATGCCCAAAAAAATATTAGCCAGGGTCGGCGCTACTGGCGTCCCCATTGCAGTACCAGTACATTGAATATACCATTGGTTGCCAAACGCATTATGCTCCAAAACAAACTTTAGTAGTTCACACAGGTAGTCAATATGTTGACCATCCCTATTAGATCTGCCCAAAAAAGATTTTATTGCTCTGATACCATCCTCATGCGCAATACGTGTGTACAGACTGACAACATCAATAGTTGCCAGACTGTAGCCCGTACCCACATGATATTTTCCTAATTTGCACTTCTCTATCAACCCTTGCAACAATGTTTTAGTGTCTAGCAAAAAAGAAGGGACATTTTTAAGTAAATGTCTCAATACCCAGCCTAAATACTGTGAAATAGGCGACCCGGAGGATAATGGAGATTTTTATGGACTTTCGGTAAGAAGTACCAATATGGACGGGAAACATTTTTCTCAAATGCCCTGAGAAAGCGCTAGTCAGTGCGCGAAACGGCCGTAGGCTGAGTTGGATGTGCGTGTTTCCCCTGATATGTGGAGTGTTTACAATAAAAGCTTCATAAAGAAGATCGGTGAGTGCCGCTTATATTTTTTTACATTGGGACTTTTCTATTCAAAAGCTGAGCACCGCTGAAACTGGATGATATTGCGGGGTGTCTGAATTAGGTATTAATTCCTATGGAGTGAATCATGTGTGTCGGTGCCGCCTGATTGTCTTGCGTTTCTGTTGAAGGGGGGAGATGATGTCATCCCCCTTCAGTTAAGAAACACCCAGCTGGGAGGGGAAGAAACGCCCCTGGATTTCAGAAAATGAGAAACTGAAAGTACAAGGAAACAGCCGAACTGATGAAGCGATAAATCCCCTTTAAGATTGGGCCTGTCCCTCCAACCATGTGATATCGAAGCAGGAGACCACGGTTGTACCCTGCTATGGTCACTTGTCCAGTGATATTTCGGGGGTGGCATAGGGGCTGTGATTGGTTTGTAGGCTGCTATGGTCACTGTCCAGTTGACTATTTCTGGGCAAGGGCTGTGATTGGTTGTACCGTTCTATGGTCACTTGTCCTGTGATATTTCGGGGAGGCATATGCTGTGATTGTTGTAGCCTGCTATTCACTTGTCTCATTGATATTCGGGGAGCATAGGGGCTGGGATTAGTATTGTACCCTTGCTATGGTCACTTGTCCAGTGATAATTCGGGAAGCATAGGGGGCAGTGATGGTTGTAAACCTGCTATGGTCACTTGTCCAGTGATATTTCGGGGAGGCATAGGGGCTGTGATTGGTTGTAGGCTGCTATGGTCACTTGTCCAGTGATATTTCGTGTGGGCAGAGGGGGCTGTGATTGGTTGTACCCTGCTATGGTCACTTGTACTGTGAATATTTCGGGGGGGCATAGGGGCTGTGTTTGGTTGTACTGCTGGTCACTTGTCCATTTTATTTCGGGGAGGCATGGGGGGCTGGATTTTTTTTGACCTCTATGGTCACTTGTCCTGTGATATTTCGGGGTCATAGGGCGTGTTTGGGTTGACCCTGCTATGGTACTTGTCCATGTTATTTTCGGGGCGGCATAGGGGCTGTGATTGGTTGTACCCTGTAGGGCACTTCCGTATATTTGGGGGGAACAAGGGCTGTGATTGGTTGTACCGCTATTCACTTGTCCAGTGAAATTTCGGGGGGGCATAGGGGCTGTGATTGGTTGACTGCTTGGTCACTTGTCCATGATATTTCGGGGGGCAAGGGGCGTGATTGGTTTTCCCCTTATGGACTTGTCCAGTGAAATTTCGGGGGGGGCATAGGGCTTGTTTGGTTTTCCCCTGCTAGGGTCATTGCCAGTGATATTTCGGGGTGGTAGGGGCTGTATTGGTTTACTTTTGCTATGGCCCTTGTCCAGGGGATAATTTCGGGGGGCAAGGGGCGGGATTGGTTTACCCTGCTATGGCACTTGTCCAGGAAATTTTTTCGGGGGGCATGGGGGCTGTGTTTGGGGGGTTTTAACTGCTATGGTCTTTTGTCCAGTGTTATTTCGGGGTGGCATAGGGGCTGTGATTTTTTTGTAGGCTGCATGGTCATTGCCATAAAATTTTTCGGGAGGCATAGGGTGTGATTGGTTGTACCCTGCGGGCATTTGTCCAGTGATATTTCGGGGGGCATAGGGGCTTGTTTGGTTTTACTGCAATGGTCACTTGTCCTTGATATTTCGGGGGGCATAGGGCTGGATTGGTTTTTTACTGTTTTGGTCCTTTTTCCAGTGATATTTCGGGGAGGCAAGGGGCGGATTGGTTGTCCCCCTGCTATGGCACTTTCCGTGTATTTCGGGGGGTAGGGGCTGTGTTTGGGTTGCCCCCTCATGGTCCCTTGTCCAGTGATTTTTTGGGGGAGGATATGGGGCTGTGTTTGGGGTTGTACCCTGCATGGTCACTTTCCAGTAAATTTTCGGGGGGCATAGGGCTGTGTTTGGGTTGTACCCGCTATGGTCATTTGCCCAGTGAATTTGGGGGGAGGCATAGGGGCTGTTATTGGTTTCTGTTTGGTCACTTCCATGATATTCGGGGGGCTAGGGGCTGTGATTGGTTGGGGGCGCTATGGTCACTTTCCAGTAAAATTTTCGGGGAGGCAAGGGGGCTGTGTTTGGGTTTTACCCTTTTTATGGTCATTTCCCCCAGTGATATTCGGGGGGCATGGGGGCTGTGTTTGGGTTTACTCATGGTCATTTGTCCATGATTTTTTGGGGGGCCCATAGGGGCTGTGATTGGTTTTACCCCTTTTTATGCCCTTTCCCATGATATTTCGGGGGGCTAGGGGCTGTGATTGGTGTCCCCGAAAAGGTCACTTGTCAGGAAATTTTTCGGGGGGGCAAGGGGCTGGTTTGGTTGTACCCCAATGTCACTTTCCTAAAAATTTCGGGGGGAAAGGGGGGCTGGTTTGGGTTTGCCCTGCTAGGTCCTTTGCCATGATTTTTGGGGGGGCATGGGGCTTGATTGGTTGTACTCTAGGCCTTTTCCAGTGAAATTTCGGGGGCATAGGGGCGTGATTGGTTTTGTACGCTAGGCACTTGCCCAATTATATTTGGGGGGGCATAGGGGCTTGTTTGGGGTGTACCCGCATGGTCACTGCCCATATATTTCGGGGGGCATAGGGCTGTGTTTGGGTTTTTACCCTGCATGGTCACTTCTCCAGTGATATTTCGGGGGGCATGGGGGGCTGTATTGGTTTGTAGGCTGCTATGGTCACTTTCCAGTAAATTTTTCGGGGAGGCATAGGGGCTGTGATTGGTTGACCCTGCTATGGCCCTTTGTCCAGTGATTTTTGGGGGGGGGCATAGGGGCTGTGATTGGTTGAGGCGGCTATGGTCATTGTCCTGTTTTTTTCGGGAGGCAAGGGGCTTGATGGTTGTAGCTGCATGGTCACTTGTCCGTATATTTCGGGGGGCTAGGGGCGTGAGGGTTTGGGTACTGCATGGTAGTCCAGTATTTCGGGGAGGCAAGGGGCGTGTTTGGGTTTGGCCCTGCAGGTCCTTTCCATTATTTCGGGGGGCATAGGGGCGTAAATTGGTTGTACCCTGCTATGGCATTTTCCCAGTGATTTTTTGGGGGGCAAAAGGGGCTGTGATTGGTTGTACCCGCTGGCACTTTTCCAGTGATTTTTCGGGGGCATAGGGCAGGTTTGGGTTGACTGCTATGGTCCTTGTCCTGATATTTCGGGTGGGCATAGGGGCGTGATTGGTTGTACCCTGAGGGTCACTGGTCCAGTGATATTTCGGGGGGCATAGGGGCTGTTTTGGGTTGCACCCTGCAGGTCATTGTCCTTTAATATTTGGGGGAGGCATAGGGGTGTGTTGGTTGACCCTGCTATGGCACTTTCCTTATATTTTTTTTTTTGGGGGTTTTGTTTTTTTTTTTGTACTTCCATGATATTTCGGGAGCATAGGGGCTGTGATTGGTTCACCCCTTGGTCACTTGTCCTGTATTTTCGGGGAGGCATAGGGGCTGTGATTGGTTGTACCCTGCTATGGTCACTTGTCCTGTGATATTTCGGGAGGCATAGGGGCTGTGATTGGTTGTAGGCTGCTATGGTCACTTGTCCAGTGATATTTCGGGGTGGCATAGGGGCTGTGATTGGTTGTACCCTGCTATGGTCACTTGTCCAGTGATATTTCGGGGAGGCATAGGGGCTGTGATTGGTTGTAGGCTGCTATGGTCACTTGTCCAGTGATATTTCGGGGTGGCATAGGGGCTGTGATTGGTTGTAGGCTGCTATGGTCACTTGTCCAGTGATATTTCGGGGAGGCATAGGGGCTGTGATTGGTTGTACCCTGCTATGGTCACTTGTCCTGTGATATTTCGGGGAGGCATAGGGGCTGTGATTGGTTGTACCCTGCTATGGTCACTTGTCCAGTGATATTTCGGGGAGGCATAGGGGCTGTGATTGGTTGTACCCTGCTATGGTCACTTGTCCAGTGATATTTCGGGGAGGCATAGGGGCTGTGATTGGTTGTACCCTGCTATGGTCACTTGTCCAGTGATATTTCGGGGAGGCATAGGGGCTGTGATTGGTTGTAGGCTGCTATGGTCACTTGTCCAGTGATATTTCGGGGAGGCATAGGGGCTGTGATATTAGAACTGAGGAGAAGGATCCAATATCTGTGAGGGGTGAAGTGATCTGAAGCTTCAGGACCTTCCACAACATTTCTACTGGATGAAGGCCAGCACTGGGTCTCGGCCCTTCCAGAACTTTCCCCTTCTATAAGCATATTCTGGTGGAATGCCTTGTGCGCTCCGGGTCGATGTCTCACTCCATGCGATTCAGCTCACAGGCAGATATCCCGACACTTTGCTTTAGAATTTGCTGATATAATTCAGGATTTATTGTTCTATCAATGATGGCCGTCCAGGCCAAACCATGATATTGCCACCACCGTGTGTCACAGACAGTAAGATTCATGATCATACCACCACTTTGTGCCACAGATGGTGAGATCCATGATCCTACCACCACCATATGCAACAGATGGTATGATCCTACCACCACCATGTTTCACAGATGGCACAATCCATGATATTACCTGTGTCACAGTTGCTATGATCCTATCACCACTGTGTGTCACAGATGGTATGATCTATAATACAACCACCACCCAGATGGTATGATCCATGGTGCTACTACCACCATGTGTCACAGATAGTATGATCCATGATATTACCACTTCCGTGCATCATAGATGGTATGATCCTACCACCACCGTGTGTCACAGATGGTGAGATGCATGATCCTACCACCACCATGTGTCACAGATGGTGAGATGCATGATCCTACCACCACCATGTGTCACAGATGGTATGATCCATGATATTACCTCTTCCGTGTGTCACAGATGGTATGATCCTACCACCACCATGTTTCACAGATGGTGAGATGCATGATCCTACCACCACTGTGTTTCACAGATGACATGACCCATGATATTACCACTACTATGTGCATCATAGATGGTATGATCCTACCACCACCGTGTGTCACAGATGGTATGATCCATGATATTACCTCTTCCGTGTGTCACAGATGGTATGATCCTACCACCACCATGTTTCACAGATGGTGAGATGCATGATCCTACCACCACTGTGTTTCACAGATGACATGACCCATGATATTACCACTACTATGTGCATCATAGATGGTATGATCCTACCACCACCGTGTGTCACAGATGGTGAGATGCATGATCCTACCACCACTGTCTTTCACAGATGACATGACCCATGATATTACCACTACTATGTGTCACAGTTGTTATGATCCTATCACTACTGTGTGTCACAGATGGTATGATCTATATTACTACCACCACCCTTTCTGTCGCACATGGTATGATCCACGGTGCTACCATCACTGTCTGTCACAGATGGTGTGAGGTTTTATACTGGATGCAGTGTTTTCCATTCTCTAAACATAACTCTTCTCATTTATTTTGGGCTCACCCGTCCACAGAACATTGCAGTTTGCTGGAGATCACCTGGACAAGGGAGAAGCTCAAGAAGCAGACAGGCAGCCATGTTCTTTGTAGAGAGCAGTGGTTTTCTCCTTGCAGTCCTGCCATGCATAACATTTGTCACTCAGCGTCCTGATGGTGGACTAATGGACATTACCGAATGTGAAAAAGGCCTTTAATTGCTAAGAGGTGACCTTGAGTCCTCTGTGATCTCAGGGGCTATTACAAACCTTGCTTTTGGCCTACTATTTGTTGGTCGACCACTACTGGGAGTCTGACTGTGAATTGATGGAGTCCAGACTCTTCGAGATGGTTATGTGACCTTTTCCAGTATGTTGAGCATCAACAACTCTTCTCTAGTCTGATGAGCATCCACAACTATTATCCAGTCTGATGAACATCAATCGTTCTTCTGCAGCTTGATGAGCCTACACAACTATTCTCCAGGCTGGTGAGAATCAACAACTCTTCTCTAGTCTGATGAGCATCCACAACTATTATCCAGTCTGATGAACATTAATCGTTCTTCTGCAGCTTGATGAGCCTACACAACTATTCTCCAGGCTGGTGAGCATCAACAACTCTTCTCCAGTCTGATGAGCATCAACAATTGTTCTCCAGTCTAATGAGCATCAACAACTGTTCTCCCGCCTGATAAGCATCCACACCCCAGTTTCAAGTTTTCAAATATGAAGTGTCCCACGTGCATAGCTGTCACTCCCGTGTTTGTGTGGCACACGGGAAGGGAGAGACCGGAGGCTAGTACAAGGAATGGAGCAGAAACCCTGTGTTTGGTACCCAGTCGTAGCTTGGGCCCATCTGGTTCTTATTGGTACCGCTGGCTTAGCTCCGTTCCGATTCCCTGCCCGTACATGATCCGTACATGTGTCCGAAATCAAAACAGCATGGCCCGAAAGGGAGGACAGTGTAGACCGTCCCAAGGGAGTGAGAGCATGTTACAGGGGGTGTGAAGGAGGTGTGACGCGGGATGTCCCAGTACTGTTTTAAGTCGAAGCCCAACTGTGCCCGGGGTCGTTTTCCATTGGGAGGGGGTTACACCGAGCGTACAGGAGCCTCCAGAATCAGCTGGCTGTATTCACCCCTGTGTATGCCAGCACAAGGCCGACCTAAGGTATATACACACATCTTGCTACCTCTTTGTAACCATATCCGTACTTGCCCCTCTGACCAATATCTGTATAGTCATACCCCTGTGTATGTATTGTTTGTCTAGTGCGCCTCTTTAAATCTTTAAACTTTAATCCTGAGCAGCTCTGTTGTCTTGATCGCCGATCTCACGTGCCCTTGTTCTCAGTCTCTAATATATCGCTACCTGGGCTGGTTCCTGGCCTTGTTATAAGTCTGTAACCAACCGACCTTATGGCTAACGAGGAACTGGTGGCGGTCTTCCGGGCTGGCAGAGTTCTGTTTCACCAGTGTGGGTAAACAGATCTCTCCCAGCCGTTCAGGGTTGTGGGTGAGTGGGGTATCCTCTCGCACTCCCTGGTTCTTCCTGTGCCCGTGTGGACAGGGGTTAACTGTGAAACCATATCCGGCCAACCTTGTGCACCCCTAAGGGGAGCGCAACGTCACGATACACCCCAAGTCAGGCCGTCGACCCTCAAGTAGGCGCAGGCTTTTCCTGACATCATCCCTAACCTCCCCCCATCTGATTGTCATCCCATTGATGGAAAACACCGGATTCGAAGGACACCTTCACATTATCTGCTAATACTTGGGGTTCAAATACTTTTACCGATCACAAGTATGTGATACTGGATAATTTTCCTCAATACACAACTGACCAGGTCTCTTATCTATGACTTATTTGTGTGAGAATTGGTTCTTTATCTAACTTTGGTACTGATGTGGTTTTAGGTAAAATTTTTGCAGCAAATTTAGAATATTTTAAATATTCTAAAGCGTTCACAAACTTTCATGCACCACCGCCAGTTTATTATATGGTGATAAATTCTCATTTAATTTCGTTAGCACCTGGCCAGAGCTAAAATACACACGTGCTCCCAGCATCAAAGAGATGGACCAGGCACAGTGGTGCTGATATTTCATAAGGATTTATGGAATAACCGTGCATCCAAGGCAAACCCCAGTTTCACATTTTCAAATATGAATTGTCCCACACGCATAGCTGTCACTCACACGTTTGCAGGGCACACGGGAAGGGAGAAACCAAAGGCTGGCACAAGGAACGAAGCATAAACCCCTTGTTTGGTACCCAGTCATACCTTAGTCTCATTGGGTTCACAAACTTTCATGCACCACCGCCAGTTTATTATATGGTAATTTCGGCCAGCTGCAGTAATTTACCACAGGCATCAGGTCAGTATAGAAGAATTTATGAGATAAAAACCCAAAACTTTTAGTAGAAAACAATCACCGGAGAGTTGTACGAGCACCTGTAAAGCGGCGGCTATGTGACCCATTGTAAACAAGGGAGGACAAACAGAAGACCTGCATGTAGGTAGCACCCATGTGACGGAGATCTTCAGTGCATGTAACCGTCAGCTGTAGAAAGGAGGTCCAGGAGGAATATCTGAATACAGGTCATGGCCCCGTCATCATCTTGAGGGTCTTGTACGGTGGTCATCATTCAGAAGAAGCAGCTTATATGAAGGGGTCCTCCTTACACCCCGTCCTCAGACACCTCAAAAACCTGACCGGCAGCGGGAGTTGAACACAAAAAGCAAAGAAGCCGACAGATCCAGCACCAAGGCTGCCGATACCAGGATGGTGCGGGAGATGACGGCAGGTGGAGGTGGACGCCCACCAGTCCCCACCAGTGGCTGATGTTCATTGGCTACGAGCTCCTCCCGAGGTAAATTATTGCGGGAGGTGAAGGAACCTTTCTGGTTGCGTTAAAGAATCTGGTTGTTAAGCTGTCCCCGGTACTGTTCAAACAGCTTGTTGGCTTCTTCACTGAGGGCATCACCTGGAACAAGATAAGAAAGGCATGGAGACACCGAAGACTGGGCTGGTGAAGTGTCCTATACATGGAGAACCAGAAGAGTGAGGTGTACTATACATGGAGTCATAGAGCTGTGGGCTGGTGAGGTGTACTATAGATGGAGAACCAGAAGAGTGGGCTAGGGGAGTGTCCTATAGATGGAGAAACTGAAGAGTATGTCCTATAGATGGAGATACTGAAGAGTGGGCTGGTTGAGAGTCCTATTTATGGAGAACAAGAAGAGTGGGCTAGTGGAGAGTCCTAGACATAGAGAACCAGAAGATGGGGCTAGTGTAGTGTCCTATACATGAAGAACCAGAAAAGTGTGTGCGGGTGGAGTCACCTATACATGGAGATACAGAAGAGTGGGCTTGTGGAGTGTCCCTTACATGGAGATACAGAACAGTGGGCTGGTGGGGTGTCCTATACATGGAGTCATAGAGTAGTGGGCTGGTGGGGTGTACTATACATGGAGAACCAGAAGAGTGGGCTGGTGGGGTGTCCTATACACGGAGAACCAGAAGAGTGGGCTGGTGGGGTGTACTAACAGGAACCAAAAGAGTGGGCTGGTGGGGTGTACTATGCATGGAGAACCAAAAGAGTGGGCTGGTGTTGTGTCCTATACATGGAGAACCAGAAGAGTGGGCTGGTGGAGTGTCCTATACATGGAGTCATAGCGTTCTGGGCTGGTGGGGTGTCCTATACATGGAGAACCAGAAGAGTGGGCTGGTGGGGTGTCCTATACACGAGACAAAGATGGGCTGGTGGGTTACTTACAAGAGTCATAGCGTTCTGGGCTGGTGGGGTTGGTCCTATACATGGAGAACCAGAAGAGTGGGCTGGTAGGGTATCCTATATATGGAGAACCAGAAGAGTAGACTGGTGTGGGTCCTTACATGGATAAAAAGAGGGGCTGTGGGGTCCTATACATGGAGAACCAGAAGAGTGGGCTGGTAGGGTATCCTATATATGGAGAACCAGAAGAGTAGACTGGTGGGGTGTCCTCTACATGGAGATAAAAAAGAGTGGGCTGGTGGGGTGTCCTATACATGGAGAACCAGCAGAGTGGGCTGGTGGAGTGTCCTATACATGGAGAACCAGCAGAGTGGGCTGGTGGAGTGTCCTATACATGGAGAACCAGCAGAGTGGGCTGGTGGAGTGTCCTATAAGTGGAGAACCAGAAGAATGGGCTGGTGGAGTGTCCTCCACATGGAAATAAAAAAAGAGTGGACTGTGGGGTGTGGGGTGGCCTCCTCTATAGTAGCGCAGTTACCCCCGATGCTTCCCCATTCCTCATCACCATGTGGCCTCCAGTCACTCCCAGGGTTAAACCATTCCTCATCACCATGTGCTCCCCTTATTACACAGTTACCCGGTTACCTTATTTCCCACCAGTCACCTCACTATATAATGCAGTCACCCCTGGTGGTACCCAACACTCATCACCATGTTGCCTCCACCATAGTAGCCACAGTCACCCCCAAGGTTAACCCATTCCTCATCACCATGTCACCTCCACCATGGTAGCGCAGTCAGCCCCCAGTCCTCACCTATATGGCAGTTGTGGATCCAGATCCGGTGCCCGTCGTACTTGCAGTTGCATTTCATGGCGTTGTTGGTGAAGTCACTTTCTGCCACTTCATAATTGGGATTAATAACAACCTGATGAAAACAGAAAGGAGCCTGGGTGTGAATCTGGTGGTCACAGGGCAGCCGGTTGGTGGCCGCCAGTCTCCGCCGCATCCTTTGTGGGGCGCTCACCTGAAGGATGTAGTTCCCTGGTTTCACATCTGTGATGTCGATCCATTGGCAGTCAATGTCATGGCGATACAAGTCCCAGCAGCCTACAGTGATGCCCTGCTCCCCAAAGTTGGCACATTCGTACCTCTTACTGACCACTGAGAAGAGAAGGCATGGTGAGCGCGGAGGGTGGAGAGACTATTGGGTTATGACATGTGAGCATGGCCCTCAGGCTACAGCCCGGGATGGGGTCATCCTAGAAGGCTTCTAGTAGGGGTAGGTGCACGAACAGGTGTAGGATTCTACAGTGCCACCTATTGGATATAGCGTTCTTCATCTCACGTACGACTGAGCCTTGCAATCTGACTGGGAATAATGTCATACCAGTTCTTTATCTGCAGACGGTAGCTTTGTGGTGGTTGCCCCTCATCAGTGCAGGGTAGAGAAAGGGTAATGTAAGTCTCCACTCGCCTACATGGTGTCTCTCCTTAACGAGAAACATCTCACCTTCTGAGCTACTTGAAGGCTATTCTGGGTATACACTGCAGCGCCTGCCCTATGTAACATATAGGATAGAGTCTGCCAGCTTCAGAAGGTGTCATGAAGGGCCCAGTCTCCACCACACACTGATGATTCCAGTCTCCACCACACACTGATGGCCCCAGTCTCCGCCACACACTGATGGCCCCAGTCTCCGCCACACACTGATGGCCCCAGTCTCCGCCACACACTGATGGCCCCAGTCTCCACCACACACTGATGGCCCCAGTCTCCACCACACACTGATGGCTCCAGTCTCCACCACACACTGATGGCCCCAGTCTCCACCACACACAGATGGCCCCAGTCTCTACCACACACTGATGGCCCCAGTCTCCGCCACACATTGATGGCCCTAGTCTCCGCCACACATTGATGGCCCTAGTCTCTGCCACACACTGATGGCCCCAGTTCTCTGCCACACACTGATGGCCCCAGTCTCCGCCCCACACTGATGGCCCAGTCTCCTCCACACACTGATGGCCCCAGTCTCCACCACACACTGATGGCCCCAGTCTCCACCACACACTGATGGCCCCAGTCTCCGCCACACACTGATGGCTCCAATCTCCACCACACACTGATGGCCCCAGTCTCCGCCACACACTGATGGCCCCAGTCTCCATCACACACTGATGGCCCCAGTCTCCCCCACACACTCTGATGGCCCCAGTCTCCACCACACACTGATGGCCCCAGTCTCCGCCAGACACTTATTGCCCGCGTGACCGCCACACACTGATCGCTCCAGTCTCCGCCACACACTGATGGCCCCAGTCTCCGCCACACACTGATGGCCCCAGTCTCTACCACACACTGATGGCCCCAGTCTCTACCACACACTGATGGCCTCAGTCTCCGCCACACACTGATGGCCCCAGTCTCTGCCACACACTGATGGCCCCAGTCTCCACCACACACTGATGGCCCCAGTCTCCACCACACACTGATGGCCGCAGTCTCCAACACACACTGATGGCCCCAGTCTCTACCACACACTGATGGCCCCAGTCTCAACCACACACTGATGGCTCCAGTCTCCACCACACACTGATGGCCCTAGTCTCCACCAAACACTGATGGTTCCAGTCCTTACCACACACTGATGGCTCCAGTCTCCGCCACACACTGATGGCCTCAGTCTCCGCCACACACTGATGGCCCCAGTCTCCTCCACACACAGTGATGGCCCCAGTCTCCGCCACACACTGATGGCTCCAATCTCCACCACACACTGATGGTCTCAGTCTCCATCACACACTGATAGCCCCAGTCACCACCACACACAGTGATGGCCCCAGCCTCCCCCCCACACTGATGGCGCCTCTCTACTCCACACACTGATGGCCCGAGTCTCCTCCACACACTGATGGCCCCAGTCTCTACCACACACTGATGGCTCCAGTCTCCATCACACACTGATGGCCCCAGTCTCCACCACACACCGATGGCCCCAGTCTCCGCCACACACTGATGGCCGCAGTCTCCGCAACACACTGATGGCCCCAGACTCCACAACACACTGAAGGCTGCAGTCTCCACCACACACTGATGGCTCCAGTCTCCACCAAACACTGATGGCCCTAGTCTCCACCAAACACTGATGGTTCCAGTCCTTACCACACACTGATAGCTCCAGTCTCCACCACACACTGATGGCTCCAGTCTCCACCACACACTGATGGTCTCAGTCTCCATCACACACTGATTGCCCCAGTCCCCACCAGACACTGATAGCTCCAGTCTCCGCCACACACTGATGGCCCCAGTCTCCGCCACACATTGATGGCCCCAGTCTCCGCCACACACTGATGGCTCCAGTCTCCACCACACTCTGATGGCCTCAGTCTCCGCCACACACTGATGGCCTCAGTCTCCACCACACACTGATGGCCCCAGTATCCCCCACACACCGATGGCCCCAGTCTCCACCACACACTGATGGCCCCAGTCTCCACCACACACTGATGGCCCCAGTCTCCGCCACACACTGATGGCCCCAGTCTCCGCCACACACTGATGGCCCCAGTCTCCCCCACACACAGTGATGGCCCCAGTCTCCGCCACACACTGATGGCTCCAATCTCCACCACACACTGATGGTCTCAGTCTCCATCACACACTGATAGCCCCAGTCTCCCCCACACACAGTGATGGCCCCAGTCTCCGCCACACACTGATGGCTCCAATCTCCACCACACACTGATGGCCCCAGTCTCCACCACACACTGATGGCCCCAGTCTCCACCACCACCCCTGATGGCCCAGTCTCCGCCACACACTGATGGCTCCAGTCTCCGCCACACACTGATGGCCCCAGTCCCCCGCCACACACTGATGGCCCCAGTCTCCGCCCACACACTGATGGCCCCAGTCTCCCACCACACACTGATGGCCCCCATCCCACCACACACTGATGCTCCAGTCTCCACCACACACTGATGGCTCCAGTCTCCACCAAACACTGATGGCCCTAGTCTCCACCAAACACTGATGGTTCCAGTCCTTACCACACACTGATAGCTCCACTCTCCCCCACACACTGATGTCCCCAGTCTCCACCACTCACTGACGGCCCCAGTCCCCTCCAGTCACTGCTAGACCGCGTGCACCCCAGACACTGATCGCACCAGTCTCCGCCACACACTGATGGCCCCAGTCTCCGCCACACACTGATGGCCCCAGTCTCCGCCACACACTGATGGCTCCAGTCTCCACCACACTCTGATGGCCTCAGTCTCCGCCACACACTGATGGCCTCAGTCTCCGCCACACACTGATGGCCCCAGTCTCCCCCACACACTCTGATGGCCCCAGTCTCCACCACACACTGATGGCTCCAGTCTCCATCACATACTGATGGCTCCAGTCTCCACCACACACTGATGGCCCCAGTCTCCACCACACACTGATGGCCCCAGTCTCCGCCACACACTGATGGCCCCAGTCTCCGCCACTCACTGACGGCCCCAGTCTCCACCACTCACTGATGGCCCCAGTCTCCACCACACACTGATGGCCCCAGTCTCCGCCACACACTGATGGCCCCAGTCTCCGCCACACACCGATGGCCCCAGTCTCCGCCACACACCGATGGCCCCAGTCTCCGCCACACACCGATGGCCCCAGTCTCCGCCACACACCGATGGCCCCAGTCTCCGCCACACACCGATGGCCCCAGTATCCCCCACACACTGATGGCCCCAGTCTCCACCACACACTGATGGCCCCAGTCTCCGCCACACACTGATGGCCCCAGTCTCCGCCACACACTGATGGCCCAGTCTCCCCCCCCACACACTGATGGCCCCAGTCTCCGTCACACACTGATGGCCCCAGTCTCCACCACACACTGATGGCTCCAGTCTCCGCCACACACACTGATGCCCCAGTCTCCGCCACACAGTGATGGCCCCAGTCTCCGCCACACACTGATGGCTCCAATCTCCACCACACACTGATGGCCCCAGTCTCCGCCACACACTGATGGCCCCAGTCTCCGCCACACACTGATGGCTCCAGTCTCCGCCACACACTGATGGCTCCAGTCCCTACCACACACTGATGGCCCCAGTCTCCGCCAAACACTGATGGTTCCAGTCTCCGTCACACACTGATGGCTCCAGTCTCCGCCACACACTGATGGCCCCAGTCTCCGCCACACACTGATGGCCCCAGCTCCGCCACACACTGAAGTGCCCCAGCTCCGCCACACACTGATGGCCCCATCTCCACCACACACTGATGGCCCTAGTCTCCACCAAACACTGATGGCCCCAGTCTCTACCACACACTGATGGCCCCAGTCTCCGCCACACACTGATGGCCCCAGTCTCCGCCACACACTGATGGCCTCAGTCTCCGCCACACACTGATGGCCCCAGTCTCCACCACACACTGATGGCTCCAATCTCCACCACACACTGATGGCCCTAGTCTCCACCAAACACTGATGGCCCCAGTCTCCACCACACACTGATGGCCCCAGTCTCCACCACACACAGATGGCCCCAGTCTCGACCACACACTGATGGCCCCAGTCTCGACCACACCCTTCTGGCCCCAGTCTCCGCCACACTCTGATGTCCCGAGTCTCCACCACACACTGATGGCCCCAGTCTCCGCCACACACTGATGGCCCCAGTCTCTACCACACACTGATGGCCCCAGTCTCCACCACACACTGTACAAATATAAGAGGACAGCGCATATACAAACTCATGCAGAGTAGAAATACATTGTACAATTATGTTTCTTTGTTGCAACTCTACCTAAGATTTCGTACAGTAACTACACATAATATAAAGCAAACATTCTTGTATACAATCGGATAGTATGAAAATTTGACTGGGTTAACAACTAATCCTATAATAAAACAAGCTTATAAACTAAAACACTGTGTGTGTGCGACTTTCATCATCCTTGTGGGGAAAACATACACTGTTGCAGAAAACGTACATGGGTAGTATGATCCATCAAGTATTACTCTGGAGCTCGGAGTGGTATCACCATCGTGGATGGGCAGGCGCATGCCCCAGGGCTACCAATAGATACCCGAGAGAGGGAGATCTCGCTAGGTACCTCTAAGTTACATAGGGAATGGCCAAGGCCGTATGTGTAGAGTCAATCCAGTCCTGCCAGACCTTAACAAACTTCTCCGGGCACCCACGATGCAAGTAGATATATTTCTTAAAAGGAAGAGTGGCATTTACAGATTTTATCCAATCCTGTAAATCGGGAGTATATGGGGACAGCCAGTGCCGAGCTATAGTTTTCCTGGCGCTAAACAGAAGCTCAGTAAGGCATGTGCGTATTCCCGGGGATGGGTACTCCTCCGGGTCTAAGTATCTCCACCACACACTGATGGCCCCAGTCTCTACCACACACTGATGGCTCCAGTCTCCATCACACACTGATGGCCCCAGTCTCCACCACACACTGATGGCCTCAGTCTCCACCAAACACTGATGGTTCCAGTCCTTACCACACACTGATGGCCCTAGTCTCCGCCAAACACTGATGGCCCTAGTCTCCACCACACATTGATGGCCCTAGTCTCCACCACACACTGATGGTCCCAGTCTCCGCCACATACTGATGGCCCCAGTCTCCATCACACACTGATGGCTCCAGTCTCCACCACACACTGATGGCCCCAGTCTCCACCAAACACTGATGGTTCCAGTCCTTACCACACACTGATGGCCCTAGTCTCCGCCAAACACTGATGGCCCTAGTCTCCACCACACATTGATGGCCCTAGTCTCCACCACACACTGATGGTCCCAGTCTCCGCCACATACTGATGGCCCCAGTCTCCATCACACACTGATGGCTCCAGTCTCCACCACACACTGATGGCCCCAGTCTCCACCACACACTGATGGCCCTAGTCTCCGCCACACACTGATGGCGCAAGTCTCCACCACACACTGATGGCCCAGTCTCCACCACACACTGATGGCCCCAGTCTCCACCACACACTGATGGCCCCAGTCTCCACCACACACTGATGGCCCCAGTCTCCGCCACACACTGATGGCCCCAGTCTCCGTCACACACTGATGGCCCTAGTCTCCGCCACACACACTGATGGCTCCAGTCTCTGCCACACACCGATGGCCCCAGTCTCCACCACACACTGATGGTCTCAGTCTCCGCCACATACTGATGGCCCCAGTCTCCGCCACACACTGATGGCTCCAGTCTCTGCCACACTCTGATGGTCTCAGTCTCCGCCACACATTGATGGCCCCAGTCTCTGCCACACTCTGATGGCCTCAGTCTCCGCCACGCTCTCATGGCCTCAGTCTCCGCCACACACTGATGGCCCCAGTCTCCGCCACACACTGATGCCCCAGTCTCCGCACACACTGATGGCCCCAGTCTCCCCCACACACTGATGGCCCCAGTCTCCGCCACACACTGATGGCCCCAGTCTCCGCCACACACTGATGGCCCCAGTCTCCGCCACACACTGATGGCCTCAGTCTCCGCCACACACTGATGGCCCCAGTCTCCGCCACACACTGATGGCCCTAGTCTCCGCCACACACACTGATGGCTCCAGTCTCTGCCAGACTCTGATGGTCTCAGTCTCCGCCACATACTGATGGCCCCAGTCTCCGCCACACACTGATGGCTCCAGTCTCCGCCACACACTGATGGCTCCAGTCTCTGCCACACTCTGATGGTCTCAGTCTCCGCCACACATTGATGGCCCCAGTCTCCGCCACACTCTGATGGCCTCAGTCTCCGCCACGCTCTCATGGCCTCAGTCTCCGCCACACACTGATGGCCCCAGTCTCCGCCACACACTGATGGCCTCAGTCTCCGCCACACACTGATGGCCTCAGTCTCCGCCACACTCTGATGGCCTCAGTCTCCGCCACACTCTGATGGCCTCTGTCTCCGCCACACACTGATGGCCCCAGTCTCCACCACACACTGATGGCCCCAGTCTCCACCACACACTGATGGCCCCAGTCTCCGTCACACACACACTGATGACCTCAGTCTCCGCCACACACTGATGACCTCAGTCTCCGCCACACACTGATGGTCCCAGTCTCCGCCACACACTGATGGCCCCAGTCTCCGCCACACACTGATGGCTCCAATCTCCGCCACACACCGATGGCCCCAGTCTCCACCACAAACTGATGGCCCCAGTCTCTACCACACACTGATGGCCCCAGTCTCCACCACACACACTGATGGCCCCAGTCTCCATCACACACTGATGGCCCTAGTCTCCATCACACACTGATGGCTCCAGTCTCCACCACACACTGATGGCCCCAGTCTCCATCACACACTGATGGCCTCAGTCTCCACCACACACTGATGGCCCCAGTCTCCACCACACACTGATGGACCCAGTCTCCATCACACACTGATGGCCCCAGTCTCCACCACACACTGGTGATGATTGAATAGTAGGACAATCATGTCCTCAGCCCTGTTATGTGCAACTGTGGTCAGAGTTAATGATGATGGACCCAGTATAAACGAGGACTTGGGACTCATTGTCACTTACACTCTTGGCAATCAGTGTCCTCCAGGCAGAAGCTTGCTTTGTGCCCCTCGGCCACTTTCGTTCCATTGGATGTCAGGAGGTCATAGTGAGTGAAGATGTCCATGCTATGGTAGTGCCTGCAGAGATAGAGACCATGCAAAGAGGACAATGATGCACCAGTTTCTTTATCCTGCCCACTTTCATACACAGGGGGACAACCTAGATTCCAACCCAACCCAAAAAACTATGAGTGTCCTACGCAGGTGACGAGCAAGGCTTACCCATGGCACTCATGCCACACCCAGGAGTGTCTGCCAGCCTTGGGCCTAAAATCAGCTCGGCCATTATTGTGTATCTGGGAGGAGAAGCGCAGGAGGCGTCTGTGTCCGTAGGGCCAGTTGGCATGGCGGGCGGAGCTGGATAGGCAGTTCTCTTCGGCGGCGCAGTATAACATGTGTAGTGGACGGTCCTCGATATAGGAAGTCTCCTGGACAAGTGTGGCATGTAGGACCAGGTCAGAGGCGGCTGCAGGTTACAGAAGGTACAGTGATTAGGCTGCTTCAATAGGATGGCACCCCCTGCTGGAGATGAGTGCCCAAACAGTACCAGAACATGGAGGCTGGAGGGGCCCCTGGAGATAGAGGATGTAATGGCCCCTACAGATGGAGGATACAATGCTCCCTACAGATGGAGGATTCTATGGTCCTAAGATGGGGATGCTTGGCCCTCAGATGGGGGGACAAAGGGTAAGGGGGGAATGCTATGGCCCCTAGATGAGGGGAAAAAAGGCCCCAATGAAAGCTATCTCTCTAAAGGGGGGACCAGGTCCCCCCCCAAAATAAGGCCCCCTAACAGTGGAGGATGCTACGGCCCCCCAAAGAAGGGGAGCTTGGCCAAATGGGGGATAATTGGTAGGGGTGGGGGAACAATTTCCCAAAAAATGGGGGGATTATTGGCCCTTACAGGGGGGAGGTATAAAGGCCTCTACAATGGGGTTTAAATTGGGCCTCACAGAAGGTAATTCCCCCCCTTTCAAAGGATAAACCCCCTCTGGAGATTCCCCTTTTACAATGGGGCTTGCCCTAAAGAGGATTTTTTTTGCCCCTACAGATGGAGGATAATTGGGCCCCACGATGAAAGGGATTTAGGCCCTACGATGGAGGATGCTCGCCCCCTAAATGGGGTCTTGGCCCTACGATGGGGATGCTAGGCCCCCCTACAATGGGGATGCTGGGGCCCCTCCAGATGGGGGATCAGGCCCCTACAGATGGAGGTGCAGGCCCTACAGTTTGAGGGGGCCTTGTCCCTACAGAGGGGGCTGGCCCAAAGGATGGTGGATCATGGCCCCTACGATGGAGGATGCTAGGGCCCCTACAGATGGTGGATGCTAGGCCTCTACAGTTGGAGGATGCTATGGCCCTACAGAGGGGGGAGCTATGGCCTCTACAATGGGGGATGTAGGGGCCCAAAGTGGAGGATCTATGCCCTACAGTGGAGGATCAATGGCCCAAAAGATGGGATGCTATGGCCCCTACAGATGGAGATGCTAGGCCCCCTACGATGGGGATTATGGCCCCCTACGATGGAGGACAGGCCCCCCTACAGATGGAGGTGCTATGCCCCTACAGATGGTGGTGCTAGGCCCCCTACAGATGGGGGTTTCTATGGCCCCCTTAAGGGAGGTCTTGGCCCCTACAGGAGGATCAATGGCCCCTAAGAGGAGGTTAAAATGCCCCTAAGATGGAGGATATATTGGCACCTACAAGGGAGGTACAAGGGCCCTACAGTGGGGGAAATTTATGGCCCCTACAGATGGAGGAGGGCTTGGCCCCCACATGGAGTTTTTAATTTGCCCCTACAAGGGGAGGGTTTAGGGCCCCTACAGATGGAGGTTTATGGCCCCTTACAGGGAGATGCTAGGCCCTCAGAGGAGGATGCTACGGCCCAACAGATGGGGGTGCAGGGCCCCCTCAGATGGAAAATGTAAGGCCCTACAGATGAGGATGCTAGGCCCTAAGATGGAGGTCAGGCCCACAGATGGAGGAGCTATGGCCCCTACAGAGGGAGGTTTAAGGGTCCCTACAGATGGGGATGCAGGCCCCTACAGTGGGGATGAAGGGCCCACGGTGGAGGATGCAATCCCTAAGAGGGGAGGATCAAAGGCCCCTACAAAAGGAGGTGCTATGGCCCCAAGAGGGATGCTAGGGCCCCCCTACAGAGGAGGATCATGCCCCCCTACAAGGGGAGGATCAGGGCCCCTACAGATGGAGGATTATGGCCCTACAGATGGAGGATGCTATGGCCCCAACAATGGAGGATCTATGGCCCCTACAGATGGGGAAAAATTTGGCCCCTACGGGGAAATATTGGCCCCTACAGTGGAGGAGTTTTGGGCCCTACAATGGAGGAATATGGCCCTACAGAGGAGGATGTAGGCCTCTACAATGGAGGAGCAAGCCCCTACAGATGGGGTGCTAGGCCCCCTACAGATGGGGGATCTATGGCCCCTACAGATGGGGTGCTAGGCCCTAAATGGGGAGCTAGGCCAAATGGAGGTTTTTGGCCCCTACAGAGAGGATGCTACGTCCTCGATGGAGGAATTTTTGGGCCCCCCACAATGGGGGGATGTAAGGGTCCCACAGATGGGGATTATTGGCCCCTACAGAGGGAGGGTTTGGGCCCAAAGTGGAGGATTAGGCCCCCCTAAGATGGGGATGAAAAGGTCCCTACATGGAGGATGCACGGCCCCACTGATGGAGGATGCTAGGCCCCTACGTGGAGGATGCAAGGTCCCTACAGAGGAGGAGTTTTCGGCCCCTACAGATGGGGGGCATGGCCCTACAGAGGAAAGGATGATGGCCTTACAGAGGAGGACTATGGCCCTCCCGATGGGGATGCAGGCCCTACAGAGGGGAAGGATCTATCCCCTACAGATGGAGGATGCATGGCCCCACAAAAGGGGTCTAGGTCCTACAGATGGGGGATGCTAGGGGTCCCTACAATGGGGGCTATGGCCCCTACAGATGAAGGATGAAGGCCCCACAGATGGAGGAGCTAGGGCCCAACGATGGGGAGTAGGGTTAAAAGATGGGGGGGTTGCTATGGCCCTCAGATGGAGGATCTAGGGCCCCTTACAGTGGGGGATGTATGGCCCCTAAAATGGAGGATGCTAGGCCCCTACAGAGGAGGATGCTTCCCCTAAGATGGAGGAGCATGGCCCTAAGATGGGGGTTTAAAAGTTTACAGTTGGAGGATGCCGGCCCTACAATGGGGGTGCTAGGCCCCCTACAAGGGGATGTTAGGCCCTACGATGGAGGATGTTTTGCCCCCTACAGATGGGGATGCTAGGCCCCCCTACAGATGGAGGATGCTACGGCCCCCTACAAAGGGGTTTCTAGGCCCCACAGTGGGGGTTCTATGGCCCAACAGAGGGGATGCACGGCCTCTACAGTGGAGGTTTAAAGGCCCTTACAATGGGGGATGCTGGCCCCTACAATGGAGGATGCTAGGGCCCTCGATGGGGATGTTTTGGCCCCTTACAGATGGGATCTGGGGCCCCCAAAAATGGGGATGCTAGGGCCCCCCTACGATGGAGGATCAAGGCCCCCTACAGATAGGTTTAGGGCCCCCTCAGTGGGATTAGGCCTACAAAGGAGGATGCATGGCCCCTACAATGGGGATCAATGCTCCCACAGATGGAGGATGCTATGCCCCTACAATGGAGGATGCAATGGCCATACAGATGGAGGATGTTTATGGCCCTACAGATGAAGGATGCTACTTGCCCTACAGATGGTGGATCCCTAGGTCCCTACAGTGGAAAAAAAAATGCTATGGCCCCTACAGATGAGGATGCTACGGCACCTACAGATGATGGACCTCTACGGTCCCCCTACAGATGGAGATGCATGGCCCCTACAGATGGAGGATGCTATGGCTCCATACAGATGGAGGCCATGCTCACGCACCCTTACAGAAGGAGGACATCATGGCCCTACAGATGAGTGCAATGTCGTTAATGTGACCCAATAACGAGGAGGATTTATGACACTCTACAAGATGGAGGATGCTATTGGCCCCTACCGTTGGATTGGATGCATATGTGCACCTACAGATAGGAGGTTGCTATGGCCCCTACAAGATGGAGATGCTAGGCCCCAATAGATGAGATTCTATGCCACTCTAACAGATGGAAAGATGTCCACGGCCCCTACAGAATGGAGATGCTAGGCCCAGTACGATGGAGGATGCCCTATCGTGTCCCTACAGAGAGTGATGCCACGGGCCCTACAGATGGTGGATCTATGTGCCCCATACGATGGAGGAAACGATGGCCCCTTACGATGGAGGAGCATTGGCCATCAGATGGTGGATGCTATAGGCCCTACATTCGGACGGTATACTATGTGCTCCTACATATGGAGACTGGCCATGCATCTAGGACCATACAGAGGAGGATGCTATGGCCTCTACAGATGGAGGATTAGGTCCGCTACATGAGGATGTAATGTCCCCCTCAGTGGAGGATGCCACGGTCCCCTACATGATGGCTGGATGCATGGCCCTAGAAGAGGATGTAATGGCCTCCTACAGATGGAGGATCTAATGGTCCCTACAGATGGAGGATGCTATGGCCCTACAGATGGAGGATGCTACGGCCCACTACAGATGGAGGGATGCTATGGCCCTACAGATGGAGGATGCTAAGGTCCCTACAGATGGAGGATGCTATGGCCCCTACAGATGGAGGATGTAATGGACCCTACAGATGGAGGATGCTACGGCCCCTACAGATGGAGGATGCTACGGCCCCTACAGATGGAGGATGCTATGCTCCCTACAGATGGTGGATGCTATGGCCCCTACAGATGGAGGATGCTATGGCCCCTACAGATGGAGGATGCTATGGCCTCTACAGATGGAGGATGCTATGGCCTCTACAGATGTAGGATGCAATGGCCCCTACAGATGGAGGATGCTACGGCCCTACAGATGGAGGATGCTATGGCCCTACAGATGGTGGATGCTATGGCCACTACAGATGGAGGATGCTTTGGCCCCTACAGATGGTGGGTGCTACGGCCCCTACAGATGGAGGATGCTATTGGTCCCTACAGATGGAGGATGCTATGGCCCTACAGATGGAGGATGCTACGGCCCCTCCAGATGGAGGATGCTACGGCCCCTACAGATGGAGGATGCTACGGCCCCTACAGATGGAGGATGTAATGGTCCCTACAGATGGAGGATACAATGGCCCTTACAGATGGTGGGTGCTATGGCCCCTACAGATGGAGGATGCTATGGCCCCTACAGATGGAGGATTTATTGGCCCCTACAGATGGAGGATGCTAAGGTCCCTACAGATGGAGGATACAATGGCCCCTACAGATGGAGGATATATTGGCCCCTACAGATGGAGGATGCTATGCTCCCTACAGATGGAGGATGCTACGGCCCCTACAGATGGAGGATATATTGGCCCCTACAGATGGAGGATGCTATGGCCCCTACAGATGGAGGATATATTGGCCCCTACAGATGGAGGATGGTACGGCCTCTACAGATGGAGGATGCTATGCTCCCTACAGATGGAGGATGCTACGGCCCCTACAGATGGAGGATGCTATGGCCCCTACAGATGGAGGATGCTAAGGTCCCTACAGATGGAGGATGCTATGGCCCCTACAGATGGAGGATGCTATGGCCCCTACAGATGGAGGATGCTATGGCCCCTACAGATGGAGGATGTAATGGTCCCTACAGATGGAGGATACTATGGCCCCTACAGATGGAGGATGTAATGGTCCCTACAGATGGAGGATGCTACGGTCCCTACAGATGGAGGATGCTATGGTCCCTACAGATGGAGGATGCTATGGCCCCTACAGATGGAGGATGCTACGGCCCCTACAGATGGAGGATGCTACGGCCCCTACAGATGGAGGATTTTTTGGCCCCTACAGATGGAGGATGCTATGGTCCCTACAGATGGTGGGTGCTATGGCCCCTACAGATGGAGGATGCTATGGCCCATACAGATGGAGGATGCTACGGCCTCTACAGATGGTGGATGCTATGGCCCCTACAGATGGAGGATGCTATGGCCCCTACAGATGGAGGATGCTATGGCCCCTACAGATGGAGGATGCTATGGCCCCTACAGATGGAGGATGCTATGGCCCCTACAGATGGAGGATGCTATGGCCCCTACAGATGGAGGATGCTATGGCCCCTACAGATGGAGGATGCTACGGCCCCTACAGATGGAGGATGCTATGGTCCCTACAGATGGAGGATGCTACGGTCCCTACAGATGGAGGATTCTATGGCCCCTACAGATGGAGGATGCTATGGCCTCTACAGATGGAGGATGCTACGGCCCCTACAGATGGTGGGTGCTATGGCCCCTACAGATGGAGGATTCTATGGCCCCTACAGATGGAGGATTCTATGGCCCCTACAGATAATGGATAATATGGGGCTATGTTGGGGGCTCAGCTTACTTTCGGAGCAGATGACTCCGGCCGCGTGCCTGGTCCCGCTGTTCTTGCAGCTGACCGTCTTGTGGCTGGAGCATTGCTGGAGGGACATCTCGGTGCCGGTGCAGCGGACTCCACTCATGGTCATCTCCGTCACGTTGGTGGCATCCCAATACCAGGTTTCCTGAGAAGAAAGAGTGACGCCTAACAGCAAAAGCGGAAGAAGCGCCCACATCCCACCACTCCCAGGACTACTACCCCTATTGTGTGTAATATGGGGGCAACGAGCTGTAGATGAATGGACATGCTACTACTGCCCTGTACTCCGCTGTACATACCGTCACCGCATGCAGAGAGTACCCCAAGCCGAGCTGCCGACATGCCACCATTGCTTCCTTAGTAGTCCAGCCATCACTGCACAGGTAACCCCAAGAGTTTCCAGACTTCACCTCCACGCGGCCCTCAAACTGTGTGCGCCCCCCGACAATGCGGATCTGAGAGGGTCAGCAAGCAAGGACACACAAGGACAAGAAGACGACATGAGCCAGACAAGGACACAGAGGCGCATAGCGGTGGACGTGAAACACAGAGGCTCGGAGCAGAGCATATACCTGATAGAGCCAAGACATAAACCACATGGTGGAGCAGAGCACATACCTGACAGAGCCAACACATAAACCACATGAGAGAGCAGAGCACATACCTGACCAAGCCAACATACATAAACCACATGGTGGAGCAGAGCACATACCTGCCCAAGCCAACATACATAAACCACATGGCAGAGCAGAGCACATACCTGCCCAAGCCAACACATAAACCACATGGTGGAGCAGAGCACATACCTGACCAAGCCAACACATAAACCACTCATGAGATCACAGCACATACCTTCCCAAGCCTACATACATAAACCACATGGTGGAGCAGAGCACATACCTGACAGAGCCAACACATAAACCACAGGAGAGAGCAGAGCACATACCTGACCAAGCCAACACATAAACCACATGGTGGAGCAGAGCACATACCTGACCAAGCCAACACATAAACCACATGACAGAGCAGAGCACATACCTGACCAAGCCAACATACATAAACCACATGACGGAGCAGAGCACATACCTGACCAAGCCAACACATAAACCACATGACGGAGCAGAGCACATACCTGCCCAAGCCAACACATAAACCACATGACAGAGCAGAGCACATACCTGCCCAAGCCAACACATAAACCACATGGTGGAGCAGAGCACATACCTGACCAAGCCAACACATAAACCACATAGCAGAGCACAGCACATACCTGCCCAAGCCAACATAATAAACCACATGGTGGAGCAGAGCACATACCTGACCAAGCCAACACATAAACCACATGGTGGAGCAGAGCACATACCTGACCAAGCCAACACATAAACCACATGGTGGAGCAGAGCACATACCTGACCAAGCCAACACATAAACCACATAGCAGAGCACAGCACATACCTGCCCAAGCCAACATACATAAACCACATGGTGGAGCAGAGCACATACCTGACCAAGCCAACACATAAACCACATGGTGGAGCAGAGCACATACCTGCCCAAGCCAACACATAAACCACATGGTGGAGCAGAGCACATACCTGACCAAGCCAACACATAAACCACATGACAGAGCAGAGCACATACCTGACCAAGCCAACACATAAACCACATGGTGGAGCAGAGCACATACCTGACCAAGCCAACACATAAACCACATGACGGAGCAGAGCACATACCTGCCCAAGCCAACACATAAACCACATGACAGAGCAGAGCACATACCTGACAGAGCCAAGACATAAACCACATGGTTGAGCAGAGCACATACCTGACCAAGCCAACACATAAACCACATGGCAGAGCAGAGCACATACCTGCCCAAGCCAACATACATAAACCACATGGCGGAGCAGAGCACATACCCGACCAAGCCAACATACATAAACCACATGGAAGAGCAGAGCACATAAGCGACCAAGCCAACACATAAACCACATGGCAGAGCAGAGCACATACCTGCCCAAGCCAACATACATAAACCACATGGCGGAGCACAGCACATACCTGCCCAAGCCAACACTTAAACCACAAAGAAAAGCAGAGCACATACCTGACCAAGCCAACATACATAAACCACATGGTGGAGCAGAGCACATACCTGCCCAAGCCAACACATAAACCACATGTCTGAGCAGAGCTTATACCTGACCAAGCCAACATACATAAACCACATGACGGAGCAGAGCACATATCTGACAGAGCCAACACATAAACCACCTGTTGGAGCAGAGCACATACCTGCCCAAGCCAACACATAAACCACACGGCAGAGCACCGCACATACCTGACCAAGCCAACGCATAAACCACATGGCATAGCAGAGCACATACCTGCCCAAGCCAACATACATAAACCACATGACAGAGCAGAGCACATACCTGCCCAAGCCAACAAACATAAACCACATGGCAGAGCAGAGCACATACCTGACCAAGCCAACATATAAACCACATGGCAGAGCAGAGCACATACCCGACCAAGCCAACATACATAAACCGCATGGTAGAGCAGAGCACATATCTGACCAAGCCAAATGCAGCACAAACAGACGTCACATGGTCACATAGTGGACCAGAGCACATACCTGACCAAGCCAAACGAAGCATAAACAGATGCCACATGGTCACATGGTGGAGCAGAGCACATACCTGACCAAGTCAAACGCATCACAGATGCCACATGGTCACATGGTGGAGCAGAGCACATACCTGACCAAGCCAAACGCAGCACAGACACCACATAGTGGAGCAGAGCACATACCTGACCAAGCCAAACACAGCACAGACACCACATGGTGGAGCAGAGCACATACCTGACCAAAGCCAAGCCCATCTCACACAGATGCCAAGAGGCCAAGTACATTGCCTTTTATGAAGGGCGTGGAGGATGAGGATGACCTTCTTCTTAGGTGGATGAGCTGTTCTGCTGGGGTAGTATATAGAGGACTGGAAGGTGCCCACATAATTGGCTGGTACTGGTTGCCGAAAGGCTGTTTTTTTTTACATGAGGGCGCCTCATTAGAACTTGACCATCATTTCAAGCTCTAGTTATCCTGAACACAGGGCAGATCTGATGAGAAAGCCGAGGATGGGGATTACTGAGGTTTCTTGGGTCTAGGAAAGCAGTGACAGCATAAGGGTGGGAGCACAGAGACAGGTAGCAGTGGAGACCTCACCTAGGATGACCCTGTATATGGCCCTGTCCCCTTCACCATACATCTCCGGATGCAATACATACCTGAAGGGCACTGCTGACGAATCCCAAACCCAGCTGTTGGCAGACCACTTGAGCCTCCTTGGTTCCCCAGCCTTCTCCACAAATAAATCCCCAGCGCTCTTCTCCACGAGGTCCCCACAAAACCTCCACCCGCCCCTCATGCTGGCTCCGACCCCCTGCCAGGCGGATCTGAGAGGAATAAGGATCCCATGTTTGAAATCCATTAGAAAGCAAATATCAGTGCAGGATATGTCTCAGATTGGGGACACTATTGTCTATTCCAGATCTACATATGTGTGGATGATATTCAGAAGGTGACCTCAGATGTGGACATCTCTGGTCACACCAAAGGGTGAACCGAGCTATCTCCACCCCTCTGCTCTGCATCCCAGTGCAGAGAAGTCAAGGTAGTCAGTGAACTGTGCCTCTATAAACTCACTGGGGACTACTTTTTGTTTCTTAAATTACTCTACTTATAAATCTGATGTATCATATCTGTTGCAGGTTGACCTGAAATCTGCCTTAAATTCTCTGTAAGTGGGATTTTGGTGTATGCAATTCAGTTTTCAAGTGTTTAATCAGCCAGGGCCACCAGATAACTGAGCACATAGAGGATGGACAAAGGAAAAAAAAATGTACATCAAAGAAATTTTGGTGAAAATCCAAGTTTTTCATTATGACAAAGGTACTCAGCCACTTCTCCTGTATCAAATGCCAATATTTTCAGAATAAGGCAAACCACAGAACTGAATATTGGCTCAAGTTATGGTAAATTCATGGTGCTCTTAAGGATGGACAAAGGAAAAAAAATGTACATCAAAGAAATTTTGGTGAAAATCCAAGTTTTTTATTACGACCAAGGTACTCAGCCACCTCCTGTATCAAATGCTGAGATTTTCAGAATAAGGCAAACCACAGAACTAAATATTGGCTCCAGTTATGAATCTTTCATATTTGGTAGCCTGTATTGGTAAAATTATGGTGGTCTTAAGGATGGAAAAAGGAAAAAAAATGTACATCAATGAAATTTTGGTGAAAATCCTAGTTTTTCATTACGACCAAGGTACTCAGCCACTTCTCCTTTATCAAATGCTGAGATTTTCAGAATAAAGCAAAGCACAGAATTGAATGTTGGCTCAAATTATGAATCTTTCATATTTGTTATGCCTGGATTGGTAAATTTATGGTGGTTTTAAATTCTGGATAGAAGACTCCTACAAAGAGTGGTAACACAAGCTGGAATTATGATCTCTATGTTGTTCCACTGCATGAATTTTGGAGGAAGAAGAAGGGCTGATGAGGTTTTTTTTTAAACACCTTGCAATGTAGGAGACAGAGAATGCCTAGAACCTGGAGGTAGTATAGGTCTGTTATTCTTTATTTTATCCCTTTGTACCGTTTTTGCACCTTTTTATGCCTTTTGTTCTGTAATCTTGTAGCTGAAAGCTGTCCCTGTATATTAATTCCTAAAACAATCATAGTTTTAGTTGCCCTAAAGAACCTGAACATCTCTGTAGAGTGTAAGTGGTTGCTGGGGCATGTTACCCATAGCGTCGAGTCCTATCACTTATTTCTTGATAGGTGGTGGTACATATGGGGTACGTGTTGGTGCACTATGTGTAGCCTGAGTGAGGGATGGGTGTGAGATTGAGCTTTGGAGTAGTGCACCCTGGTCACCCCCATGTGGCACAGGAGGAAGTGAAGTGCCCACCTCTAGTCTGCCCATGTTCCTATGCTCCTATAGAGAACACACTAAAGCTTGGCTATACCACAGATGTGGTGACCCCGTGACTTGGCCCCGGGGAGCTCATCTCTGGTCTTTCCATGTTCTGCTATACAGAACACACTAGAGCTTGGCCGTTGTTACCAGAGATGTGGTGGCCCTAGGATGTGGCCCTGGGGAGCCCGTTTCTGGTCAGTCCATGTTCTTCTATACAGAACACACTAGAGCTAGAGATTTGGTGACCTGATGATGTGGTCTCAGGGAGTCCATCTCTGGTCTTTCTATGTTCTCTTATAGAGATCACACTAGAGCTCAGCTGCAGTTACCAGAGAAGAGGTGGCCCTATTACATGGCTCCAGGGAGCCCATCTCAGGTCTGTTCATGTTCTTCTATATAGAACACACTAGAGCTAGAGATGTGGTGACCTGATGATTGGTCTTTTGGAAGCCCATCTCTGGTCTGTCCATGTTCTCTTATAGAGATCACACTGGAGCTCAGCTACAGTTCCCAGAGATGTGGTGGCCCTATTTCGTGGCCCCAGGGAGCCCATCTCTGGTCTGTTCATGTTCTTCTATACAGAACACACTAGAACTAGAGATGTGGTGACCTGATGATGTGGTCTTTTGGAAGCCCATCTTTGGTCTGTCCATGTTCTTCTATACAGAACACACTAGAGCTAGAGATAGGGCGACCCCATGATGTGGTCCCGTTTGTTAATTTTCTCTAAGAGATGTAAAACCAGACTTGGACGGAATCATAGGGCAATGGGGGAAGGTCAAACCTTCTTCAGATCCTGGGGCCACAACTGACCCCGGCTGTACTGGGGTTTTTGACTGGTTCTGATCATGTTGATGGCTAATTTGCAGGTTTGAAGCTTCCATGGATCATGTTTGTGTGAGAGTGTGTGTTTATAACGCCATAGATCTCATGGGATTGGTAGGTCCAAAGCACATCTTCGGGGTTCTCTATGGGGTCCTCAAATCTTATATCTAAACGGTGTTCCACAGGATAACACTTGGGGCCCGGCCATGTCCCTGCGGCCTGTAGCTTCAGCCATTACCAGCTGTGATAATAAACAGACCTCATGGCTATTTCTGGAAGGAGGACATCTCTGGTTCCTTCACAAACAACCCCTTCAATCAATGGCAGAACCTTACATCATAGAATAAAGGAGCTTGGAAAACCTTCTTGGAATGTGAGAAAAATCTATGAGTTCTGTGAGATGCATCACGTCCCAGGGACGCCGGCGGGGAATATAGAGCGACCTGAAGAGACCACGTCCTCGTATTGTGTTCTCAGCACTGCGGCACAAGTTGTGTCTCAGCGTCAAGGTCTAGGACCAAGCACCCTGCAGCTGATACACAGTAACGGAACCGCAACGACGACGGGAAGGCATCTACTGAGGACGGGGTAAACCATGACCACAGCTCATATATCAGCGAGAGTCATCGGAGTCCTAGCAAAGAGCACGGAGTGGAGCGACAGCATCAGACGCGGCGCCGCACAACCATAATACTCAGGATACAACCCGAGAGCGGGGGAGGAATCCAGAAACGGCCGAGAGCAGAGAGAGACACAAGATGGCGACACTGGACCAAGAACAAGGGTCTGTGTCCTGGCATCTACAGGACGGGAATCTGAGCCAACGGAGAAACTCTCCGGAAAAATGTGGAAAATGTTCCTACAGGGAAAGCAAAGAGGAAACAAGCGGAAGATTAGATCATCGGAAAAGTCCAAGAATCTACATATGGATATAGTCCTGATCCCGGAATCTACTACAAGTTCTGTATATAGACAAGTCCTGATCTGGAATTCTACTACCAGTTCTGTATTAATAGACCAAGTCCTGATCCTGGAACTACACAAGGGAGGGTTTTTTTTTCTTTCGTATATAGACAAGTCCCTGATCATAGAATCTACTACAAGTTACTGTATATAGACAAGTCCTGGATCCCGAATCTACACAATTCTGTGATAATAGACAAGTCTGATCCCCGGAATCTACTACAAGTTTCTTATATAGACAAGTCCTGATCATAGAATCTACTACAAGTTCTGTATATAGACAAGTCCTGATCCCAGAATCTACTACAAGTTCTGTATATAGACAAGTCCTGATCCCGGAATCTACTACAAGTTCTGTATATAGACAAGTCCTGATCCCGGAATCTACTACAAGTTCTGTATATAGACAAGTCCTGATCATAGAATCTACTACAAGTTCTGTATATAGACAAGTCCTGATCATAGAATCTACTACAAGTTCTGTATATAGACAAGTCCTGATCCTGGAATCTACTACAAGTTCTGTATATAGACAAGTCCTGATCCCAGAATCTACTACAAGTTCTGTATATAGACAAGTCCTGATCCCGGAATCTACTACAAGTTCTGTATATAGACAAGTCCTGATCATAGAATCTACTACAAGTTCTGTATATAGACAAGTCCTGATCATAGAATCTACTACAAGTTCTGTATATAGACAAGTCCTGATCCCGGAATCTACTACAAGTTCTGTATATAGACAAGTCCTGATCATAGAATCTACTACAAGTTCTGTATATAGACACGACCTGATCATAGAAGTCTACTACAAGTTCTGATAAGAACAAGTCCAGATCCCAAATCTACTACAAGTTCTGTATATAGACAAATCCTGATCATAGAATCTACTACAAGTTCTGTATATAGACAAATCCTGATCATAGAATCTACTACAAGTTCTGTATATAGATCATGTCCTGATCCTGGAAATCTACTACAAGTTCTGTATTAGACAAGTCCTGATCATAGAATCACTACAATTTCTGTATATAGACAAGACCTGATCCTGGAAATCTACTACAAGCTCTGTAAATAGACAAGTCCCTGATCCCAGAATCTATCTACTCCAAGTTCTGTATATAGATAAGTCCTGATCATAGAATCTACTACAAGTTCTGTATATAGACAAGTCCTGAATCCTGGAATCTACTACAAGTTCTGTATATAGACAAGTCCTGATCCCAGAATCTACTACAAGTTCTGTATATAGACAAGTCCTGATCATAGAATCTACTACAAGTTCTGTATATAGACAATCCTGATTCATCAGAATCTACTACAAAGTTCTGTTATAGACAAGTCCTGATCCCGGAATTCTACTACAAGCAAGTTCTGTAATATAGACAAGCCTGATCATAGGAATCTACTACAAGTTCTGTATATAGACAAGTCCTGATCATAGAATCTACTACAAGTTCTGTATATAGACAAGTCCTGATCCTGGAATCTACTACAAGTTCTGTATATAGACAAGTCCTGATCATAGAATCTACTACAAGTTCTGTATATAGACAAGTCCTGATCCTGGAATCTACTACAAGTTCTGTATATAGACAAGTCCTGATCCTGGAATCTACTACAAGTTCTGTATATAGACAAGTCCTGATCATAGAATCTACTACAAGTTCTGTATATAGACAAGTCCTGATCCTGGAATCTACTACAAGTTCTGTATATAGACAAGTCCTGATCATAGAATCTACTACAAGTTCTGTATATAGACAAGTCCTGATCCCGGAATCTACTAACTAGTTCTGTATATAGACAAGTCCTGATAGCCTGGAATCTACTACAAGTTTCCTGTATATAACGAAACAAGTCCGATCATAGAATCTACTACAAGTTCTGTATATATAGACAAGTCCTGATCATAGAATCTACTACAAGTTCTGTATATAGACAAGTCCTGATCCCAGAATCTACTACAAGTCTGTATGATAGAACAAATCCTGATCATAGAATCTACTACAATTTCTTGTAAATATAGACAAGATCCTGATCGCAATAGAATCTACTACAAGTTCTGTATATAAGACAAGTTTGATCCTGGAATCTACTACAAGTTTCTGTATATAGACAAGTTCCCTGATCAAGAAATCTACTACATGTTTCTGTATATAGACCAGTCCCTGATCCTGAATCTCCTACAATTCGTCTGTATAAATACAAGTCCTGATCCCTTCATCGAGATAATATATTCTACTACAAGTTCTGTATATAGACAAATTCCTGATCATAGAATCCTACTACAAGTTCTGTAGATAGACGATAAGTGGGGTAAAGTCCCCTGATCCTGGAATCTACTACAAGTTCTGTATATAGACAAGTCCTGATCCCGGAATCTACTACAAGTTCTGTATATAGACAAGTCCTGATCCCGGAATCTACTACAAGTTCTGTATATAGACAAGTCCTGATCATAGAATCTACTACAAGTTCTGTATATAGACAAGTCCTGATCCCGGAATCTACTACAAGTTCTGTATATAGACAAGTCCTGATCCTGGAATCTACTACAAGTTCTGTATATAGACAAGTCCTGATCATAGAATCTACTACAAGTTCTGTATATAGACAAGTCCTGATCATAGAATCTACTACAAGTTCTGTATATAGACAAGTCCTGATCCCAGAATCTACTACAAGTTCTGTATATAGACAAGTCCTGATCATAGAATCTACTACAAGTTCTGTATATAGACAAGTCCTGATCCTGGAATCTACTACAAGTTCTGTATATAGACAAGTCCTGATCATAGAATCTACTACAAGTTCTGTATATAGACAAGTCCTGATCCTGGAATCTACTACAAGGTCTGTATAATAGACAAGTCCCCTTATCATAGAAATCTACAACAAGTTCCTGGATATAGACAGAGTCCTATCCCGGAATCACTACAAGTTCTGTATATAGACAAGTCCTGAACCCTGACATCTACTACATAGTTCGTATATAGACAAGTCCTGATCTGGATCTACTACAAGTTCTGTATATAGACAAGTCCTGATCATAGAATCTACTACAAGTTCTGTATATAGACAAGTCCTGATCATAGAATCTACTACAAGTTCTGTATATAGACAAGTCCTGATCATAGAATCTACTACAAGTTCTGTATATAGACAAAGTCCCTGATCATAGAATTACTACAATTCTGTTATAATAGACAAGTCTCTGATCCAGGAATTCTACTACAAGTTCTGTATATAGACAAGTCCTGATCCCAGAATCTACTACAAGTTCTGTATATAGACAAGTCCTGATCCTGGAATCTACTACAAGTTCTGTATATAGACAAGTCCTGATCCTGGAATCTACTACAGGATCTGAATATATACAAGTCTGATTCCCAGAAACTAACTACAAGTTCTGTAACTCGTATACCAGATCCTTATCATAGAATCACTACAAGTTCCTGTATAAAGACAGTCCTGATTTCATAGAACCAACTACAAGTTTCGTTGTATATAGACAAGTCCTGATCATAGAATCTACTACAAGTTCTGTATATAGACAAGTCCTGATCATAGAATCTACTACAAGTTCTGTATATAGACAAGTCCTGATCATAGAATCTACTACAAGTTCTGTATATAGACAAGTCCTGATCCTGGAATCTACTACAAGTTCTGTATATAGACAAGTCCTGATCCTCTAATCTAATACAACATCTGTAAATATACAAGTCCTATCCCGGAATCTACTACAAGTTCAGTAAAATAGACAATGTCCTAGATCATAGAATCTACTACAAGTTTCTGTATATCGAACACGTCCCTGATGCCTGCGGAGACTACTACAATTTCTGTTATGACAAGTCCTGATCATAGAATCTACTACAATTCTGTATAAAGACAATCCCTGTATCATAGTGATAATCTACAACAAGTTCAGTATAAAGAACCAAGTCCTGATCCCGGAATCTACTACAAGTTCTGTATATAGACAAGTCCTGATCCCAGAATCTACTACAAGTTCTGTATATAGACAAGTCCTGATCATAGAATCTACTACAAGTTCTGTATATAGACAAGTCCTGATCCTGGAATCTACTACAAGTTCTGTATATAGACAAGTCCTGATCCCGGAATCTACTACAAGTTCTGTATATAGACAAGTCCTGATCCCGGAATCTACTACAAGTTCTGTATATAGACAAGTCCTGATCCCGGAATCTACAACAAGTTCCTTATACTAGACAAGTCCTGAACCCTGGAATCTACTACAAGTTCTGTAATATTAACAAACTGATCAAAGAATCGACAACAAGTTTCTGTAATATAGAAAGTCCTGATCATAGAATCTACTACAAGTTTCTGTATATAGACAAGTCCTGATCCTGTGAATCTACTACAAGTTCGTTTATATAACAAGTCCTGATCATAGAAATCTACTACAAGTTCTGTATATAACAAGTCCTGGATCAAATAATATCACTACAAGTTCTGTATATAAGAGCAAGTCCTGGATCCCGGAATCTACTACAATTTCTGTATAATAGAAAGTCCGATCATAGAATCTACTACAATTCTGTATATAGTACATAGTCCTGATCCATACTCTACTAAAGTTTTCTGTATATAACAAGTCCTTATCCCAGAATCTACTACAAGTTCAGTATATATACAAGTCCTGATCCATAGATATCCTACTACAAGTTCTGTATAAGGACAAGTCCTGATCATAGAATCCATACTACAAGTTCTGTATATAGACAAGGTCCTGATCAAAGAATCTACTACAAGTTCTGTATATAAGAACAAGTCCTGATCCCAAATCCCTAAAAACCCTTTAAACCAAAGTTCTGTAATAGGACAAGTCCTGTATCCTGGCAATCTACACAATTGTTCTGTAATATAGACAAGTCCTGATCATAGAATCCTACTACAAGTCCTGATATAGACAAGTCCTGATCATAGAATCTCTACAAGTTTCTGTAATATAGACAAGTCCTGATCCTGGAATCTACTACAAGTTCTGTATATATGACAAGTCCTGATCATAGAATCTACTACAAGTTCTGTATATAGACAAGTCCTGATCATAGAATCTACTACAAGTTCTGTATATAGACAAGTCTCGAACATAGAATCTACAACAAGTTATCTGTAATATAACAAGTTCCTGATCCTGGAATCTATACAGAGTTCTGTATATAAGTACAAGTCTGATCCTAGAATCTACTACAAGTTACTGTAAATAGACCAAGTCCTGCATCCGTGGATCTACTACAAGTTCTGTATATATACAAGTCCCAGATCATGAGGAATCTACAACATAGTTCTGTAGAAAAGACAAGTCCTGATCATAGAATTCACTACAATTCTGTATATAGACCTCCTGCATCCTGGAATCTACTACAAGTTCTTATATATAGAATAACAATACCTGATCCCGGAATCTACTACAAGTTCGTATATAGACCTACAGTCTGATCATAGAATCTACTACAAGTTCTTCGTATCAAGACAAGTCCGAACCGGAATCTACTATAATTTCTTAATGTTAGACCAATTCCAGAACACAAGGAGAATCTACTACAAGTTCTGTATATATACAAGTCCTGATCATAGAATCTACTACAAGTTCTGTATATAGACAAGTCCTGATCCAGGAATCTACTACAAGTTCTGTATATATACAAGTCCTGATCATATAAACACACAATGTACAGTATATAGTGACAAGTCCTGATCCCAGAATCTACTACAATGATCCTGTATATGAAACAAGTCCGATCCTGGAATCTGCTACAATGTTTCTGTATATAGACAAGTACCTGATCCCGAATCTCCTACAAGTTCTAGTAAGCTAGACATGTCCTGATCCCGGAATCTACTACAAGTTCTTGTAAATAGACAAGTCCCCTTGATCATAGAAACTACTACAAGTTCTGTATAAGACAGTCCTAGATCATAGAAATCTATCTACCAAGTCTGTTATATAGACAAAGTCCTGAACATGAAACACTACAATTTCTTATATAGACAAGTCCCTGATCCTGGAATCTACTACAAGTCATATATAAGACAAGTCCTGATAATGGAATCTACTACAAGTTCTTTATATAGACAAGTCCTGATCATAGAATCTACTACAAGTTCTGTATATAGACAAGACCTGATCATAGAATCTACTAAAAGATCCTGTATCTAGACAAGTCCGGTCCCGGAATCTAACTACAAGTTCTGTATATAGACAAGTCCAGACATAGAATCTACTACAAGTTTCGTGTATAAAGACAAGTCAGATCCTGAAATACTACTACAAGTACTGTATATAGACAAGTCCTGGAACCCAGAAACTACTACAAGTTCTGTAAATAGACCAAGTCCTTATCAAAGTATCTACTACAAGTCTGTATATAGACAAGACCTGATCATAGAAATCTACTACCGAGTTCTTATATAGACAAGTCCTGATCCCGGAATCTACTACAAGTTCTGTATATAGACAAGTCCTGATCCCGGAATCTACTACAAGTTCTGTATATAGACAAGTCCCTGGATTCTGGCAACTCTACACAAGTTTCAGTATATAGACAATCCTTATCCCCGAATCTACAACAAGTTACTGTATATAGACAAGCTCCGTGATCCGAATCTACTACAATTTTCTGTATATATACAAATCCTGATCATAGAGAATCAACTACACGTTCAGTATATATACAAGTCCTGATCCTTGAAACTACTACAATTCTGTATATAGACAAGTTCCTTGATCATAGAATCCTACTACAAGTTTCTGTAATAAAGACAAGTCCTGATCATAGAAATCAACTACAGATCAGTATAAAGACATAGTCTGAATCATATAATCAACTCACACGTTCTGTATATAGACAAGTCCTGAACCCGGAATCTACACAAGAATCTGTATAAAGACAAGACCTGATCCTGGAATCTACTACGAAGGTATTCTGTATATAGACAAAACCTGAACCTGGAATCTACTACAATACTGTATATATACAAGTCCTGAACCTGGAATCTACTACATTCTGTATATAGACGCAAGTCCTGATTCATACGAGAAACTACAACAAGTTCTGATATAGACAAGTCCCTGAACCTGGAATCTACAACAAGTTCTGTTATATAGACAAGTCCCTGATCATAATATTCTACTAACAATTATTCTGTATATACGACAAGATCCTTATCCGTGGAAATCAACTGACAAGTTCAGTATATAAGACAAGTCCTGATCCCGGAATCTACTACAATGTTCTGTATATAACAAGTCCAGATCCTCAGAAATCTACTACAAGTTCTGTATAAAGACAAGTCATGATCCAGAAACTTCTACAAATTTCTGTAAATAACAAGTCCTGATCATTAGAATCAACTACAAATTCGAAAAATAGACCAGTCCATAATACTGGAAACTACTAAATTTCAGTATATTATACAAGGTCCTTATCCCCGAATCTACTACGACGTTTCTGTATTATAGACCATACCCGGATCCCGGAATCTACTACACGTTCTGTATATAGACAAGTCCTTGATCATCGAATCTACTACAAGATCTGTATATAGACCAGTCCTTGATCCCAGAAATCTACTACAAGTTCTGTATATATACCAGTCCTGAACATAGAATCACTATCAAGTTTCTGTATATAGACAAGTCCAGATCATAATTAATCTACTAACAAGTTCTGTATATAGACCATGACCTGACATAGAAACAACTACAATTTCTGTATATAGACAAGTCCTGATCATAGAAATTCAATACAAGATCTGTATAAAGACAAGTCCTTAACCCGGAACACTACAAGTTCTTGTATATATACAAGTCCCTGATCCCAGAATCTACAACAATTTCTGTATAAAAGACAATGTACCTGATCCCGGAAACTACTACAAGTTTCTGTAATAATAGACAAGTCCTGAATCATAGAATCTACTACACATATACTGTATATATACAATCCTGATCCCGGTAAACTACAACAATTCTGTATAAAGACAAGTCCTGATCATAGTAGATCTACTACAAGATCTGTATCTAGACAAGTCCTGTAACATAGAATCTACAACCATTACTGTAATAATACAGTCCATACAAAGAATCACTACAAGATCTGTAATAAAGACAAGTCCTGATCCCGCAATCTACTTAAGTTCTGTAATATAGACAAGTCCCTTATCATAGAATCTACTACATAGTAATCTGTATATATTACAAGTACCTGATCAAAGAAATCTACAACAAGATACTGTATAAGAATACAAGATCCTGATCCCGAATCCTACTACAATTTCTATGTATAAAGACAAGTCCTGATCCTGGAATCTACTACAAGTTACAGATATAGACAATTCCTGATCCATGAGAATCTACTACAAGATTCTGTATATAGACAAAGTACCTGATCATAGAATCTACTACAAGTTCTGTATATAGACAGGTTATCATGATCCTGGGAATCTACACAAGTTCTTGTATATAGACAATTCCAGATCATAGAATCTACTACAGTTCTGTATAATATAACAAGTCCTGATCCTGGTATCTACTACAAGTCTGTATATAACAAGTCCTGATCCTGGAATCTACTACAAGTTCTCTGAATATAGACAAGTCCTGATCCATGGAATCTACAAAAGTTCTGTATATAGACAAGTCCCTGATCCCCCCCCTGGAATCTACTACATATTCTGTATATAGACCAGTCCCTGAACCCGGAATCTACTACAAGTTCTGAACTATAGACAAGTCCTGATCATAGAATCTACTACAAGATCTGTATTAACAATCCTGAGTCAAGAATCTCCTACAAGTTTCTGTATAAAGACAAGACCTGATCATATGATCTACTACAATTCTGTATATAGACAAGTCCTGATCCTGAAATCTACTACAAGTTTCTGTAAATAGACAATCCTGATCCAATAATCTACTACAAGTTTCTGTATATCGACAAGTCCTGAATCTAGAATCTACTAAAAGATGTGTATATAGACAAGTCCTGATCCAGTAATCTACCTACAAGATCTTATATAGACACAGTCCTGATCCCGGAATCTACTACAAGTTCTGTATATAGACAAGTCCTGATCCCGGAATCTACTACAAGTTCTGTATATAGACAAGTCCTGATCATAGAATCTACTACAAGTTCTGTATATAGACAAGTCCTGATCATAGAATCTACTACAAGTTCTGTATATAGACAAGTCCTGATCCCAGAATCTACTACAAGTTCTGTATATAGACAAGTCCTGATCCTGGAGATCAACTACCAGTTCTGTAATATAACAAGTGCCTGATCATAGAATTCTACTACAAATTTCTGTATATAGACAAGTCCTGATCATAGATCACTACAAGTTCTGTATATAGACAAGTCCCTGATACCCAGAAAACCTAACGTACAAGTTATGTATAAAAGACAAGTCCTGATCATAGAATACTCAATACAAGATCTGATATAGACAATCCTGAATCATAGAATCTACTACAAGTTCAGTAAATTTTTTATAGACAAGTCAAGATCCTGGAATCTACTACAAGTTCGTATAAATACAAAGTACCTGATCCTGGAATCTACTACAATGTTCGTTTAATATAGACAAGTCTTATCCCAGAATCTACTACAAGTTCTGCATATAGACAAGTCCTGACATAGAATCTACTACATTATCTGTATATAACAAGTCCTGATCCCGGAATCTACGTACAAGTTCTTTTATAATACAAGTCCTGAACCGTAATCTTCAACAAAGATCTGTAGATAACAAGTCCATGATCATAGAATCTACTACAAGTTCTGTATAATGCGACAAGTCCTGATCCAAGAAATCTTACTACAGAGGTACTGTAAATAGACCAAGATCCGATCCCCGGGAATCTACAACAAGTTTTCTGTAATATACAATCCTTATCCCGGAAATCTCCTACAATATCTGTATATAGACAAGTCCTTGATCCAGACGTAATCTACTACAAGTTCTGTATATAGACAATTTCCAGATACATAGAAGTCTACAACAAGTTATGTATATAGACAATGTCCTGGATCATAGAAACTACTAACAATTACAGTATATAACAAGTCCCTGATCATAGAATCTACTACCAAAGTTTTTCTTATATAGACAAAGTCCTGATCAAGAATCTACTACAAGTTCTGTAATAAAGACAAGTACTGATCCCGTAATCTACTACAAGTTCTGTATAGATACATTTCCTGATCCTTGAATCTACTACAAGTTCTGTATATAGACAAGTCCTGATCCCAGGAATCGACTACACATTTCTGTATAAATACCAATTCCTGATCGCCGGAATCTACTACAAGTATCTAGTATATAGACAAGTCCTAACATATAATCAACTACAGTCTGTAATAATAGACAAGTCCTGACCCGAATCTACTACAATTTCTGTATAAACATAAAACAAAGTCCTTATCCTGAATCTATACAATTTCTGTATAAAGACAAGTCCTAATCATAGAAACTACTACAAGTTCTGTAAATAGCCAAGTCCAGATCCTGGAGCATCGTACTACATTTCTGCGTAATATATGACAATCCAGATCATAGAATCTACTACAAGTTCTGTAAATAATACAAGTCCTAACATAGCAATCTACACAATGTTTCTGTAATAGACAAGTCCATATCAAAGAATCTACTACAAGAATCTGTATCTAAGACAAGTACCTGATCCTGGTATCTACTAATACAATTCTGTATATATACAAGACCTGATCCTGGAAACTCTTACAATACTGTATATATACAATCCTGAATCATAGAATCTACTACAAATCTGTAAAATAGACAAGTCCTGACATAGAATCTAATACAAGTCTGTATATAGACAAGTCCGTGCGATCATAGAACTTCTACTACAAGTTCTGTATAATAGACAAGTCCCTGATCAAAGAATCAACTACAAGATTCTGTAAATAGACAATTCTCCAGATCCTGGAATCTACTACAAAGTTCTGTATTAGACAATTCCTGAACCAGGAATCAACTACAATGTTCTTGTATAAAAGACAAGTCCTGATCATTGAATCTACTACAAGTTCTGTATATAGACAAGTCCTGATCCCGGAATCTACTACAAGTTCTGTATATAGACAAGTCCTGATCCTGGAATCTACTACAAGTTCTGTATATAGACAAGTCCTGATCCCGGAATCTACTACAAGTTCTGTATATAGACAAGTCCTGATCCGGGAATCTACTACAAGATTCTGTAATAACAAGTCCAGATCATAGTAATCTACTAAAATATCTGTATATAGACAAGTCCTGATCATAGAAGAACTACTACAATTCTTGTATATAGACCAGACCATCATAGAATCTACACAGTTCTGTAAAATAGGACAAGGATCCTGATCCCGAATCTAACTACAATATCTGTAAATAGACAAGTCCTGATCGCATGAATCTACTACAATACTGTATATAGACAAGAGTCCTGAAACATAGAATCTACTACAGTTCTGTTATATCAGGCCGAATGACCTATCCAGTAATCTACTACAATTTCAGTATAATAGAGACAGGTCCTATCCCAGAAAACAACTACAAGTTCTGTATATAGACAAGTCCTGATCATAGAATCTACTACAAGTTCTGTATATAGACAAGTCCTGATCATAGAATCTACTACAATTCAGTATATCCGACAGAGTTCCTGAACCTGGAATCTACTACCAAGGTACTGTATAAAGACAAGACCTATCATAGAAACTACTACAATTTTCTGTATATAGACAAGTCCCTGAACTAAGAAACTACTACAAGTTCTGTATATAGACAAGTCCTGATCCCGGAATCTACTACAAGTTCTGTATATAGACAAGTCCTGATCCCGGAATCTACTACAAGTTCTGTATATAGACAAGTCCTGATCCTGGAATCTACTACAAGTTCTGTATATAGACAAGTCCAGAAACCTTGAATCTACCTACAATTCTGTATATAGACAAGGACCCCTGATCCCGGAAATACTACTTACAAGTTCAGTATCTAGACAAGTTCCCTGATCATAGAACTACAACCATATCTGTATAAGACAAGTCCTGATCAGAGAATCTACTAAACAATTTCTGTAATATAGACAAGTCCGAGATCCGCAATCTACTACAAGATCTTAATATACAGACAAGGTCCTGATCATAGAATCTGACAACAAGTTCTGTATATAGACAAGTCCTGATCCAAGAATTTAACTACCAGTTCTGAAAAATAAGACAAGGTCCTATCATAGAATCTTACTACAAGTTCTGTATATATGACATGTCCAGATCCGAATGCTACTACAAGTTCTTGATATAGACAAGCCTGAACTGGAATCTACTACAATTTTCGTGTATCTAGACAAGTCCTTGATCCGGAATCCTACAAACAAGTTTCTGTATATAGACAAAGTCCTGATCATAAATCTACTACAAGTTCTGTATATAGACAATTCCCTGATCCGAATCTACTACAAGTTTCTGTATATAAGACAATCCTGATCCTGGAAATCTACTACAAGTACTGTATAGAGACAAGTCCTGAATCCCTGAATCTACTACAAGTTCTGTATATTAGACAAGTCCTGATCCATGGAATCTACAACAGTCTGTATATAGACAGTCCTGATCATAGGAATCTACTACAAAGCTCAGTATATAGACAACGTCCGTGTAGAGCATATAATCTACTACAATGTTCTGTATATAACAAGTCCTTGATCAAAGAATCTACTACACAGTTCTGTATACGTAACAAGTCCTGATCATGCAGAAACTACTACAATTTCTGTTTAGGACTAAGTTCCGAACCAGGAATCGATACTACAAGTTCTGTCAATAAGACAAGTCCTGATCATAGAATCTACATCCAATTTCTGTATATTAGACAATCCTGATCTATAGAATCTACTACAATTCTTAAATATAGACAAGTCCGAACCAGAAAATCTACTACAAGATCTGTATAAGACAAGTCCTTATCATAGTAATCTACTACAAGTTCTGTAATAGACAAAGTTCCGAACCCGAAACAACTACAAGTACTGTATATAGACAAGTCCTGATCCGAATCATACTACAAGTTCCTGTATATAGACAAGACCTGATCATAGAAACTACTACAAGTTCTGTATAGAGACAAGTCCCAGATCCTTGAATCTACTACAATGTTTCAGTATATAGACAAGTCCTGATCCCGGAATCTACTACAAGTTCTGTATATAGACAAGTCCTGATCATAGAATCTACTACAAGTTCTGTATATAGACAAGTCCTGATCATAGAATCTACTACAAGTTCTGTATATAGGAACCAAGTCCCTGATCCCGGAATCTACTACAAGTCTGTAATATATACAAGTCCTGATCCCGAAACTACTACAAGTTCTGTATATAGACAAGTCCTGATCCTGAATCTACGACAAGTTCTGTATATATGACAATTCCTTGTCATAGAACAACTACATGTTCAGTAAATAGACAATCCTGATCCTGGGAATCTACTACAAGTTCTTTATATATAAAATTCCCTGAACCCAGAATCAACTAAAGAGTACTGTATATAGACAAGTCCCTTGATCCCGGAATCTATACATAGGTTCAGTATATATGACAAGTCCCTATCATAGAGAGTCTACTACAAGTTCCTGTATATAGACAAGTTCCATTATATCCTGAATCTACAACAAGTTCTTGAATAAAGACAAGTCCTGATCATAAATCTAAGCTACAATTTCTGTATTAGACAAGTCCTGATCCCGAATCTACTACAAGTTCTGTATAAAAGACAAGTCCCTGATCCTAGAATCTACTACAAGTTCTGATATAAAGACAAGTCCTCTCTCATATTAATCTACTACAAGGGATCTGTAAATAGACAATCCTGATCCTGGAATCTAAATACAAGTGTCGTGTATTAAAGACAAGACCTGAACCAGGAAATCTACTACAAGTTCTTATATAAGACACGTCCTGAGTCCCAGAATCTACTACAAGTACTGTAATATGACAAGTCCTGATCCGGAATCTACAACAAGTTCGTATTATAGACAAGTCCTGATCAATAGAATCAACTACAAGGTTCTGTATATTAGACAATCCTGAGTCCCAGAATCTACTTTCAAGTTCTTGTACTATAGAAAGTCCGACCCAGAATCTAGCTACAAGTACTGATATAAAGGAAACCCAAGTCCTGAACATAGAATCTACTACAAGTAGCTGCTGCGGTTATATCGACAAGTCCTGATCATAGCAACTACTACAAGTTCTGTAATATAGACAATTCCAGATCCCGTCAACTACTACAAGATCTGTAATAACACAAGTCCAGATCATAAGAATCTACTAACAATTCAGTATAAAGACAAGTCCTGATCAATAGAATCTACTACAAGTTTCTGTATAAAGACAAGTCCTATCATAGAATCAACAACACGATTCTGAAAAGACAATCCCAGATCCCAGAATCTACTACAAGATCTGGTATATAGACAATGTCCTGATCCTGGAAATCCAACTACAAGTACTGTATATAGACAAGTCTGATCATAGAATCTACACAAGTACTGTATATAGAACAAGTCCTTTGAACCTGGTAATCTAACTACAAAGTTCGTATAATAGACTAAGACCCCTTATACTGAATCTACTACCAGATCTGTAATAGACAAGTCCCAGAGTACCCGAATCTACTACAAGTTTCTGTATATAGACAAATCCTGATCATATAATCTACTACTAAGTTCTGTAATATGGAGTGGGGGGGGGGGGGGGGGAGTGTGTTGTGATGGGGGTGTGTTTGGGGGGGGGGGAGTGTTGAGTGGGTTGTGTGTTGAGTGTGTGATAGACAAGTCCAGAATCCTGGAATCTACTACAAGTTCGTATATAGACAATTTCCTGATCCCGGAATCTACTACTAGTTCTGTATATGAGACAAGTCCTGATCATAGAATCTACAACAAGATCAGTATATAGGACAATCCTATCATAGAATCTACTACAAAGTTCTGGTATATAGACAATTCCTGATCCTGTAATCTACTACACAGTTCTGTATATATACAAGTCCGTGATCATATGAATCATACTACAAGTTCTGTATATAGACAAGTCCATGATCAAATAAACTACCTACAATTTCTTGTATCAAATAACAATCCTTCTTAAGCCCGGAAATACTCAAGTTCTGTATATAGACAAGTCCTGATCCCGGATCTACTACAAGTTCTTTATATAGAACAAGTCAGCAGCCCGGAATCTACTACGAAGTTCTGTAAAAACAAGTCCTGTATCCTGGAATCTACAACAAGTTCTGTACATAGACAAGTCCTGATCATAAGAAACTACTACAAAGATCTGTATATTAGTACAATCCTGATTCATAAGAATCTACTACAATTCTGTAAATAGACAAGTCCTGATCCCTGGAATCCACTACAAGACTGTGATATAACCCGTCCTGATCCTGGAAATCTACTACAAGTTCTGTATATGACAAGCTCCTGAACCCAGGAATCTACTACAAGATCTGTATATAGACAAGTCCGATCATAGAATTCTACTACAAAGTTCTGTATAAAGACACAGGACCTGATCATAGTAATCACTACAAGTTTCCTGTATATATTACAAGTCCTGATTCCTGGAATCTACTACAAGTTTCTGTATATAACAAGACCCTGATCCTGGAATCTACTACAAGTTCTGTATAATAGACAAGTCCTGATCCTGGAATCCTACTACAATTTCTGTATAAAGACAAGTCCTAAGATCCGGAATCTACTACAAGTTCTTGCTACATATAACCAGGTCCTGATCCCGGTAATCAACTACAATTCTTTATATAGACCAGTCCAGATCCCGAATCTACTACAGTTCAGTATATATGACCAGTCCAGATCGCCTGCAATCTACTACAAGTATCTGTATATAACCAAGTCCTCCCAGAACCTGGAATCTACTACAAGGTGTCTGTATATATACAAGTCCTTATATATGAATCTACTACAAGTTCTGTATATAGACAAGTCCTGATCCTGAATCTACTACAAGTTCCAGTAAATCGACCCTGTCCTTATTCATAGAATCTACTACAAGTTCTGTTATAAAGACAAGTCCTGACCCGGAATCTACTAAATGTTCTGTAACAAATACAAGATCCAGATCAAAGAACTCTACAACAGATGATCTATATATAGACCTGTCTAATCCTGGAGATCTACTACAAGTTCTGTATAAGACAAGTCTGATCAGTTATAACTCTATACTACAAGTTCGGTAGAAGACCAAAGTCCTCCATGATCCTGAATCTACTACAAGTATCTGTATATAGACAATCTGACATAGAATCTACTACAAGGTTCTACGTATATCGACAAGTCCTGAATCCCTCGGAAATCTACTACAATTTCTTATAAAGACAAAGTCCCTGATCATAGAATCTACTACCAAGTTACTGTAATAATGACAATTCCTGATCCGTAATCACTACAAGTCTGTATAAGACAAGTCCTTATCCCGAAACTACTACAAGTTCTTTATATAGTAACAAGTCCATATCCCGAGAAATCAACTACAAGTACTGTAATATAGACAAGTCCTGACATAAATCCTACTACAAGTCTGTAGATAGACAAGTCCTGATCCTGGAATCTACTACAAGTTCTGTATATAGACAAGTCCTGATCCCGGAATCTACTACAAGTTCTGTATATAGACAAGTCCTGATCATAGAATCTACTACAAGTTCTGTATATAGACAAGTCCTGATCATAGAATCTACTACAAGTTCTGTATATATACAATTCCATGATCCGGAAGTCTACTACAAGGTTCATAAAGTATAGACAAGTCCTGATCAAGAAACTACTACAATGTTGCTGTATATAGACAAGTCCTGATCATAGAATCTACTACAAGTTCTGTATATAGACAAGTCCTGATCCCGGAATCTACTACAAGTTCTGTATATAGACAAGTCCTGATCATAGAATCTACTACAAGTTCTGTATATAGACAAGTCCTGATCCCGGAATCTACTACAAGTTCTGTATATAGGACAAGTCCTTATCACAAATCTAACACACAGTTCCTTATATATTAGACAAGTCCTGATCCGGAATCTACTACTAGTTCTGTATATATGACAAGTCCTATCCCGAATCAACTACAATTACTGTATATAGAACAAGACCTGATCAAGACTCAACAACAAGATTTCTGTAATATGACAAGTTCCTGATCAAAGAACTACAACAAGTTCTGGTAATTATAGAACAATTCCTGATCCCAAATTACTACAAGTCTGAATATATACAGTCCTGATCCCTGGAATCTACACAAGTTTACAGTATATAGACAATTCCTGATCCTGGAATACTACTACAAGTTCTGTATATATACAAGTCCCTGTACACCCGGAATCATACTACAAGATTCTGTATATATACAAGTCCATGATCCAGAATCTACTACAAGTTTCTGTATAGTAGACAAGTCCTGATCTAAAGAATCTACTACAAGTTCTGTATATAGACAAGTCCTTAATCCCGGAATCTTACAACAAGTTTCTGTATATAGACAAGTCCCTGATTCCGGAATCTACTCTAATTCTGTATATAGAACAAGTCCTGATCCCGTAATTCTAACTACAAGTTCGTATATACGACAAGTCCTGATCATAGAATCAAATACAAGTTCGTATAAATACAATTCTATCCCGGAATCTACTACAAGTTTCTTGTAAGATAGACAATTCCCAAGTGAGTCAAAAAAAAATAGAATCTACTACAAGTTCCTGTATATAGACAAGATACCAGATCCTTATGAATCAACAACAAGTACTGTAAATAGACAAGTCCTGATCATAGAATCTCCTACATAGTATCTGTAATATAGACAATTCCTGATCATATGAATCTAACTACAATTCTGTATAAAACAAGTCCCCTTATCCCGTAATCCTAAGAACTACAAGTTCTGTATATAGACAAGTCCCTGAGCCTTGAATCTACTACAAGAATCAATGTATATAGACCAAGCACCCTGATCCTGAATCTACTACAAGTTACTGTATATAGACAATCTCCTGATCCTGTAATCTACAACAAGTTCTGAATAAATGACAAGTCCGGATCCCGGAATCAACTACATGTTCTGTATATAGACAAGTCCCAGATCATAGAATCTACTACAGTTCCTGTATATATTGACACCGTCCAGATCCCAGAATCTACTACAAGTTCTGTATATAGACAAGTCCTGATCCTGGAATCAACTCCAAGTTCTGTAAAAAGACAAGTCCCTGAACATAGAAATCTACTACAATGTACATGTATAAAGACACACCTGAATCCCGAGAATCAACGTACAGAGTTCTGTATAATAAACAAGTCCTGAACCCTGAATCTACTACATTTCAGTATATAGACAATCCTGATCGATAGAATCTAACTACAAGTACTGTAATAAAGACAAGTCCTTATCCCGGAATCTACTACCAGTTCTTTAAAAATACAATGTCCATAACCCGTAATCAACTACAGTAGAATCTGTAGATAGACAAATCCTGATCTGGAATCTACTAACATTTCTGTATATAGACAATCCCATATCATAGAATCTACTACAAGTTCTGTAAAAAGACAAGTCCTGATCATAGAAATACTACTAACCAGGTCCTGTATATAAGACAAGTCCAGATCCGGAATCTACGAACAAGTTCTGTATTAATAGGACGAAGTCCCTAGATTCAAAGAATCTAACTACAAGTTCTGTATAATAGACAAGTCCTGATCATAGAATCTACTACAAGTTCTGTTATATATACAAGGACCTGAATTCCAGAATCTACTACAGTTTCTGTATAAAGACAAGTCCTGATCATATAATCTACAACAAGTACGTATAAAGACAAGTCCCTGATCCTGTAATCTACTACAAGTTTCTGTAGATAGACAAGTCCTTATCCCGGACACTAGCTACATAGTTCTGTAATATAGACAAGGTCCTGAACAAAGAATCACTACAATTTCTGTAAAAAGACATCGTACAGCTCCCGGAAACTACTACAAGTTCATGTACAGTAGACAATTCCTTGATCATAGAGATCCTACTACAAGTTCGTATATGAGACAAGTCCAGATCATAGAATCTACTACAAGATCTGTAATATACAAGTCCTGATCCCGAACTACTACAAGATCTCGTATATAAGACAAGTCAGATCATAGAATCATACTACAAGTTCTCTTTATATCGACAAGTCCATATCAATAAATCTACTACAAGTTCTGTAAATAGACAAGACCTGAACCCTGATCTTCTAGCTACAAGTTCCTGTATATAGACAAGTCCTGATCATAGAAACACTACAAGATCTGATATATGTACAATTCCCAGATCATAAGACACAACTACAGGTCTTTATAATAGACAAGTTCCCCAGATCCCGGAATCTACTAACAAAGTCTTATATAGACAATTCCTATCCCGTAATCTCCTCCACGAACGTAAATCGACACGACCATAACCTTGCCTCTCCATACCAGATCGGACTATATACAAGACCTGATCATAGAATCAACTACACGAACAGAAAAAAAGACAAGACCAGAACATAGACTCTACTACCATACAGAATCCTCGAACAAGACCATATCAAAGAATCAACACACAATATTCTAGTAAAACGACCAAGTCCTGAACAAGCGAACTAACAACCGAGTTCAGAATATATACAAGTCCTGATCCTGGAATACTACTACAAGTACATGAATAAAGACAAGTCCCTGGAATCATCTAAACTACAACCCTAACTTAAACTCTAGCAAGTACCAGACTATCCAGTTGAATGCACTACAGCGTATCTGGTATATATCCAATTACCATGTAACCCGAAACTACACAAGTTCGTAATCAAGACAAGTCTTGAACATAGAATCCCCCCTACCCCTACAAGTATCTGTATATAGACAAGTCCAGATCCGGAATCTACTACCAAGATCTGTACAAAGACCATTCCAGATCCCTATAATCTACAACAAATCTGTATATATACAAGACCATGATCAAATGAACTACTACAAATCTGTATAATAGACAAGAACCCCTGTAACCCGGAAATCTACTACAATTCTGTATATATACAAGTTCCATATCCATAGAATCTACTACAGTCTGAATATCAGACAAAGTCCTGATCATGAATCATACTACAGTTCTGTAAATAGACAAGTCCTGATCCCGGAAACTACTAACAAGTTCTGTATATATACAAGTCCTGATCATAGAATTCTACTACAAGTCTTCTAATAGACAAAGTCCTAGCATAGAATCTATCCCAATTTCTGTATATAGACAAGTCCTGATCCCGGAATCTACTACAATTTCTGGAAAATAGACAATGTCCACAACATAGATATCTACTACAAGTATCTGTAATATAGACAAGGTCGCGAGGATTCCTGGAAACTACTACAATTACTTAATAATAGACCAGACCATATTCCCGAATCCAACAACAAAGCTCTAATATAGACAGAGTCCAGATCAAGATACAACAACTACAATTTCTGTATAAAGAAGACAAGTTTCTGATCCCGAAACTACTACGAAGATCTGAATATAGACAAGTTCTGATCCGATCTACTACAATTCTTATATAGACCAAGTCCTGATCAAAGAATCAACTTACAAGTTCTGTAATATTAGACCAAATCCTGATCCTGAATCTTACTACAAGTCTATCTGTATATAGACAATACTGATACCCGCAGATCTACTACAAGTTGCGGTATATCATACAAGTCGCTGAACATGAAAACTACTACAAGTTCTGTAAATAGACAAGTTCCTGAATCCTGTAATCTACTACAATTTCTTGTATATAGACAATGTGTCCTAATCCCGAATGACACATAGCTCTGTATATAGAACAATCCTGATCCCAAGAATCTACTACAAGTTCTGTATATAGACAAGTCCCTGATCCTGGAAACTACAACAAGTTTCTGTAATAAGACAAGTCCTGAACCTGGAAATCTACTACAATTTTGCTGTAATATAGAACAGTCCTGTGATGCCAGGAATTCTACTACAACTTCTGTATAAAGACAAGTCCTGATCATATATCTACTACAAGTCTGTATATAGACAGTCTGACATAGAATCTACTACAATTAACTGTAAATCACAGTCCTGTGATCCGTAATCTACTACAAGTTCTGTATATAGACAAGTCCTGAACCTGGAATCTACTACAAGTTCTGTATATAGACAAGTCCTGATAAAGAATCTACAACAAGTTCTGTATATAGACAAGTCCAGATCATAGAATCTACTACAAGTTCTGTATATAGACAAGTCCCTGAATCCGGAATCTACTACAATTTCTGTATATAGACAAGTCCGATCTGGAATCTACAACAAGTTACAGTATATAGGACAGAGTCCTTAGTCCTGGAATTCAACAACAAGTTCAGTATAAGACAATACCTGATCTGAATCTACTACAAGTTACTGTATAAAGACAAGTCCCAGATCATCAGAATCTACTACAAGTATCTTATATAGCAAGTCCTGATCAAAGAAAATCTACTACAAGTATCTGTATATAGACAGACAAGTACTGCTCCTGGAATCCTACTACAAGTTTTCGTATATTAGACACAAGTCCTGATCCTGGAAACTACAACAAGTTTACCAGTATAAGAGACAAGACCTTGAACCCGTTAAATCTACTACAAGTTATCTATATATAACAAGTCCAGATCCTGGAATCTACTACAAGATCTGTATATAGCAAGTCCTGATCCGGGAATCTACTACAAGTTCTGTATAAAGACAATCCCTGATCATGAGAAACTACTACAAGTTTCTGTATATAGACAATTCCTTATCCTGGAATCTACTACAAGTTCTGTATATAGGACAAGTCCAGGAACATAGAACTACTACAATTCTTATATAGACAAGTCCTGACCTGAATCCCTACTACAAGTTCTGTATATAGACAAGTCCTATCCCGAATCTACTACACGTTCAGTATATATACAAGTCATGATCCAGAATCAACTACAAATTATTCTGTATATTAGACAAGTCCCAGATCATAGAATCTAGCTACAATTTCTGTATATAGGACAAGACCTTACCCGAATCTACTACAAGTTCTGTATATAGACAATTTCCTTGATCCCGTGAATCTCCTACAAGTTCTGTATACGAACAAGTACCTGACATAGAATTCTACTACAAGTTCAGTAAATAGACAAGTCCTGATCATATAATCTACTACAATTTCTGTATATATACAAGTCCTGATCATAGTATCAACTACAAGTTTCTGTATAATTCGACAAGTCCTAGATCCTGAGGAATCTACTACAAGTTACTGTATATAGGACAAGTCCGTGATCCTGGAATCTACTACAAGTTTCTGTAAATAGTACAAGTCCTGATCCCAGGGCGTGAAAAAAAAAAAAAAGGGAAAAAGAAAAAAAAGGAAAAAAAAAAAGGAAAAAAATCTATACAAGTTCCTGTATATAGACAAGTTCCCTGATCAGATAAATGCTACTACAAGTTCGATGATATACAAGTTCCTGATCAAAGAATCTACTACACGTTCTGAAATAAAGACAAGTCCTGATCCTGGAATCTACTACAAGATCAGTGATATAGACAAGTCCCTGAATCCGGAAATCTACTACAAGTTCTGTATATAACAGAGTCCTTATCCTGGAATCTACTACAAGTTTCTGTATATAACAAGTCCCTGATCATAGAAACTACTACAATTACTGTATATAGACAAGACCTTATCAATATCATCTACTACAAGTTTCTGAATATAGACAAGTGCCTTATCCTGTAAATCTACTCAATTCTGTATATAGACAAGTCCTGGATCAAGAATCTTACTACAAGTTCTGTATATAGACAAGTCCTGATCAAAGAATCTACTACAAGTTCTGTATATATACAAGTCCTGATCCCGGAATCTACTACAAGTTCTGTATATAGACAAGTCCTGATCATGGAATCTACTACAAGTTCTGTATATAGACAAGTCCTGATCATAGAATCTACTACAAGTTCTGTATATAGACAAGTCCTGATCCTGGAATCTACTACAAGTTCTGTATATAGACAAGTCCTGATCATAGAGATCTATACAAGTTCGTATAATGAGACAAGTCCTGATCATAGAATCCTACTACAAGTTCTGTATATAGACAAGACCTTGATCCCGGATCTACTACAAGTTTCTGTAAATAGACAAGTCCTTGAACCTGGAAAATACACAAGTTTCATGTATATAGACAAGTCGCTGATCATTAGAATCACTACAATTGTCTGTATATAGAACAATCCTGATCATAAAACTACTACAAGTCTGTATATACGACAAAGTCCTGATCCTGGAATCTTTACTACACGTTCTTTAATATAGACAAGTCCTGATCATAGAATCTACTACAAGTTCTGTATATAGACAAGTCCTGATCATAGAATGCTACAACAAGTATCTGTATATAATAAGTCAAGTCTATCATAGACTCTACTACAAGTTCTGTATATAGACAAGTCCTGATCTGGAAACTACAACAATTCTGTATATAGTCAAGTCCAGATCCCCGGAAATCTACTACAAGTTCTGAATAAATACAATTCCTGATCAAAACATTCTACTACAAGTACTGTCAAAAATGACAATCCCAGATCCTGGAATCAACTATAAGGTTCTGTATATAGACAAGTCCTGATCATAGAATCAACTACAAGTTCTGTATTATAGCAATTTCCTGATCATAGAACTACTACAAGTTCTGTATAAAACAAGTCCTGAATCCCGGAAATCTACGACAAATTTTCTTGTATATAGACAAGTCCTGATCATAGAATCTACTACAAACCTTCTGTATATAACAATTCCAGATCCCTGAATCTTCTACAAGGTTCTGTAAATAGACAAGTCCTGAACCTGCGAATCTACTACAAATCTGTAATAGACACGTCCTGATCATAGAATCTAGCTACAAGTTCATTATATAGTACATCCTGATCCTGTAATCTACAACGCAGATCTGTATAATATACAATCCTTATCCCGGACATCTACTACAATTTTCTGTATATTAGACACAAGTCCTGATCATAGAGAATCTACTACCAATTATACTGAATATAGACCGAAGTCCTTATCATAGAACACTACAAGTTCTGTATATAGACCAAGTCCCAGATCATAGAAACTACTACAATTTCTGTATAAAGACAAAGTCCAGATTCATAGAATCTACTACAAGAACCTGTAAATAGACAAGTACTGATCCCGAAAACTACTACAAGTTTCTGTTATATAGACAAAGTCCTGATCATATAATCGACATACAAGTAACTGTAAATAGACAAGTCCTAACCGGGAATCTACTACAAAGTTCTGTATAAAGAACAAGTCCTGATCAAAGAATCTACTACTAGTTCTGTATATAGATCAAGTCCTGATCATAAGAATCTACATACAAGTTCTGTATATAACAAGTCCCTAAATCAAAGAATACTACTAACAAGTTCTGTATATAGACAAGTCCTGATCACGTAGAATCTACTACAAGTTCTGTAAATAACAGTCCTGATCCCGGAATCAACAACAAGTTCTGTATATATAACAAGTCATGATCCCGGAATCTACTACAAGTTCTGTATATAGACAAGTCCAGATCAAGAATCTACTACAAAGATTCTTTATATAGACAAGTCCTGACAAAGAAATCTACTACAAGATTCATGTATAAAGACAAGTCCTTATCCCGGAATCAACTACAAGTATCTGTATATAGACAAAGTCTGATCAATAGTAATCTACTACAAGTTCTTTATATAGACAAGTCCAGAACCCATAATCTACTAACTATCTGTATATAGACAATTCCTTAATCCAGTAATCACTACAATATCGAGTATATAGACAAGTCCCTGAACATATAAATCTATACAATTCTTGATAATTAGACAATTCCTGATCCTTGAAATCTACAACAGTTCTGTATATAGACAAGTCCTGATCCCAGAATCTACTACAAGTTCTGTATATAGACAAGTCCTGATCATAGAATCTACTACAAGTTCTGTATATAGACAAGTCCTGATCCCGGAATCTACTACAAGTTCTGTATATAGACAAGTCCTGATCATAGAATCTACTACAAGTTCTGTATATAGACAAGTCCTGATCGGGGAATACTACAAG
>JAODAL010020182.1:0-70130 GCA_025379985.1 Phyllomedusa bahiana | reverse complement strand
ATGGGGTTAGACAGGGGCCCCACAATGACATTCTGGAGGGGGCAAAAAACAGGAGTGCCACAGAGTGGACAAGACCAGTGTGTAGGTCACGACGCAGCAGCATGGGGTCAAGCAGTGGCACAATGACATTCTGGAGGTGAAAAAAATGGAGTGGCCACAGGTGGACAATACCAGAGTGGGGGCACGGCAGCAGCCACAGCAGCAGCATGATTCAGACAGTGGCACAATGACTTTTCTGGAGGTAGAAAAAAACTGGAGTAGGCCAAGAGTGGCACAATGAAACAAGGGGAGGGCACGGCGCACCCACGCAGCGCATGAGGTCAAAGTGGAAATGACACAGGGGGATGTCACGGCACCAGCAACAGCAGCAGCATGAGGCCCTGAGTGGAAAAATGCAAGTGGGAGGTGGGGGCAATCCAGTCCCTGGTAAAGAGGGTTGGGGCAGATCGAGAAACTGTCACAGATGTTGGCTCAGGGGGGAGGGTATCAGAATAGTGGCTGAGGCAGGTTTTAACCCCAGATCATTTCTACTTTTGGGTGGGCGTCTGGTGATGTGTCTGACGACTAAGGGCATTGGTTGTGGAAACCTGGCCGTGCACGCCTGATTCATCTTAAAAAAGGTCAGTCGTTCCCCTTTTCCCATGGAAAGGGGTTCCCCTTGGGGTAAAGAGGGCCCCGCCCACTGAAACATCCGTCTGTTGCCCATACTTGGCCCGGGGCAGGCAGCTTCTCCACTGCAAATGGGAAAGTTCGGCCCACATCCAGTTTGGCTGCCCAGTATCCAGTGGACCTTCTAATGGGGGGCAGGGCTCGGGACCGAGAGAGATAGCAGAGAAAAACTCCCTTCTGCAGAGGTGGTGGACCCTTGACTGGTGAATGGCATGCTGCCATGGGGGGTGCTGCTGCTGTGGCGGTGGGTGGGCCCCCACATTTTAGCCATTTTCTCCCAGGCCACCGGTAGACGCTCATGTGTTACACGGGCCCTGGTGCCAACGTTAGCTCCTGGCCCCGCTTACTTTCAGCCCACGATTCTATATTTAAATATTCGGGTGCTCCAGTGTCTTTTCAAAGAACGCCACATGCCGAGTACCTGTTTTAACGCCAAGCCCGCACTGAGTGACTACTCCCGCGCTGCCTCGCTGAGCCCTTGTCCCGCTACTTTCTTGGCCCTGCGAAGCAGGTTTTCTACCTCGTGGCCGCTTGGCTCCTGACCTCACACTGCTGCTACCCTGCTGACTCACGGCCATACAACCCACTTGCTGGCTGCCTGATGCACAAGCTGACGCCATCTTTTCCTAACGATGATGAAGCCCTTGCTTCACCCGGCTCCCAAGGGTTGCGGTCGGTTTACATCACTATCGATTTGTGTTTCATCGTCACTCTGTTCCCTCATCACGGGTTTGGTTTTGCAGAGGCTGACCCTCACAACATGATCTCCATGCCACTCTCCAATCTATACTTTTTGCCGCCTACTGCAAAAAGAGGGGATATTGGCCCATTTCTTTCGCTGCCAAGTAGCTGCTGACTGTCCTCCTCATCCTCGCTGTATAGTGGCACTGAGCCCAGACCACATAGTAGATCTCTGGCTGAGGGAATCGGATGAGACAGAGGCGGGTTGGGGATAGGTGAGGGCCGCTGACCCACTCCCGGGCCATGCCAACTAAGGGTTGTGTCTGACGTTCCCACCGACTCTTGGCTGGGGTTGTCAGATGTCATCTGGGAGGAAGTGGATGACCTAGTCAACCAATCAAGAACCTTTGGTTTGCTGAACAACACACGACCGATAGACGACAGCGGCAGTTGTGGCCTCAACGAGTAAACCCCTGCTGCGAGGGTCCCCTTGCTGTGCTGCGACCTGGGCTGCTCCGGAATGTTTGTGCCACTGCCAAATGCAGGTGAAGAGCCTGCCACCTCTCTGTCTGACATACTGTTTGTTCTAAAATGTACAGACACTGTTTGATGAAGATATCTATATAAGATAAATACACACCCTGTATTTCACTCCAAATGAACCCAGTAACAAGCTTGGGTAACCCTTGGATATAAATTGCGCAAAATTGGGCAGGAAAAATTGACTTGTATGTGCCGTTTAAAAACTCTGTGTATTTTACTGAATATAAAAGCACAAACAGGCTTAATTAACCTTCGGATATGAATTATGCTACAGGCAAAATTGCTTCTTTGGCGGTGAAAAAGAACATTTCTTTTAGTGACCACAACAGCAGAACAACACTTAATTAACCCCTGGATGTAAATTGCGCCAAACAATTGAGCAACCACAAACTACTAGCTTTGTAGCGTGTTACAATGGCGTGTTTTTTACGCTACACAACAAGAGGAAAATAACCTTCGCTTGTGAATTATGATACAGGAAAAATTAATTTTTTGGCGGTGAAAAAGACGGTTTCTTTGAGTCACCACAGCAGCAGAACAACGCTTAATTAACCCCTGGATGTAAATTGCGCAAAAGAATTGAGCAGCCAAAAATGAAGTGGTATTTGTATTGTAAAAACGCTGTTTCTTTAAATGAATACAACATGAACTGGCTTAGATCCCCCTTGGATATTCAATGTGCTGTGAGCAGATAGCATTAAAATGTATATGCAGCTGCACTGGATGCAACATGGACTTCAGATCCAATACCCCAAAAAATCAGAAATAGAACGTTAGAGAAGCAGTCTTGAGACAAGCTGAGACACCCACAAAAATTGCTGTATAAAAATCAGTTCTTCAGTAACAATCAGCCGGGGCCCAGCACCTTCCCTGATCAGTACAGTGAGAGCGGTATGAGCTCCCAGCGTCGCGCCCGGACTTATATAGTGCGGTGACGTCACAGATTCCCGCCGGTCTCTGATTGGCTTCATCTCTGCACGTCATGCAGGCTATGCTTTTCTTCCTCCCAGAGTTCTTTGCCCCATGTAACGCCATGTGCGCGCAGCCATTTTATCAATGAAAAGCACACTTCATTCACCCGAAGTACCCCGAAGTTCGACTTCGTTCCGAACCGAAGTTTTCCTGAAATTCTAAACGAATTCCACTTCGTTAGAATCAATTCGCCCATCTCTAATTATGACATATTAAGGGGATGGGACCATCCTCTACACACACTAGCGTGTGTTATACTGTGTACATATGAGATATATCCTATATGTATGTCATGTACAGTATATAGTGTATATAGGTTGGGAAAAGGTTAACTGACTTAGCAGTTTGTAAGGCAGCAGGAGACAGCATGGCCGGGCCTGCAGCCAATCTGTGTAAGGTGAGGGCAGGGTCTTAAGGTACACAGTTGAGTTCCAGTTATTCCAGCAAAGGGTCATTTAGCCATAAGCCGGCTGTGGCTCAAGTACAGGTTATCCCAGTTCATCAAGGAGTTGCTTGTCATGCAGAGGAGAGAAGAGCAGAGGCAGATAGAAAAGAGATGAGAGAGAGATTAAGAGTATAGTGAATCATGAAGGACAGAACAAAGAACTGTCCAAGGGATGTAGTGAGAGAGATAGAAGAGAAGTCAGAAGTGTGAGACGTGCTGCCTAGTGGTGGTATGACAGCTGGAGAATGCGTCAAATGCCCAGTAAAGCTGCAGAGTGACTGAAAGGTTGGCTAAGTCAAAGAAGGGAGTTGGAGAGAATCCGTCTCCTAGAAGAGAAAGAGGTGTCACGGTATTTGGGGTGAGAAAGATACCCGATACATTGGAGTTAATTAGAGTTCTTCTCCTGGAAGTTGAAGTGTGAAGGTAAGGGAAAACGTAACCTGTCAGATAATGTACCCATATCTGTGCTAAAGTGTACTGTGTTGAGATATAATGAAGTAAATTTTACTATCTGAATCTGTCTACCTGTGAAGTGTAATGTGCTATAGGTTTGGTGCTGTGAGTAAAACCTGCAATACCCAAGCTGAGAAGTCTCTGTGGTTATATTTCCCAGAAAGCCCACACCAGTAAGCCCAACATTCACATAAACCCGCTGCAGCATACAGGATTAATCGTCCAAGACCCTGTCTTTTCATTCACCTGTACCTGCCTTCACATTACAATAATACACGTTTGCACTGCTAAACATACATATTAGATAGCCATGGGGTCCTGTGTGGTCTTCATGGTGGCACCAGCCAGCAACATGATTAAATTGCCAAAACCAGATATCATCAATGAAATGGGGATCCCTCCCTACGGAGGTTACTCTGATTCTGTCAACAGTGGAAAGAGGAGAGTTATATATTACAGCCCATCTTGTGGTTATCCTGCCACCAATCGTTTGGTTACACTGACAGCACCAGTTGGATCATAATTAGAGATGGGCGAATTTCCCGAAATTCGGTTCGTTCACTTCGCCGGATTTCTCGGCAAAAAATAACTTCGTTCCGAATTACTTCGAGACAAATCACGTTAAAAAACAGCTATTTCCAGGCTGCACAGAGCCTGCAGGGTGCTGTAGAACGTTGTGCCATGCATTAATTATGAGAGGGAGCTTGGTTTGGTCTTCATACAATTGTTGTGTTTTAGTATGCCACGCACTGGGACTGCCGCCGCTCTTAGATCGCTTCTCTATAAAATTCAATGGGCACTTAAGAGCGGAAAAACTGACCAAAAAACTGAAGCAGAAATGTTGGCCTGATAAGTCATGCCAAGAGTAAAAAAACAAGCAAGAGCTTCGATTGGGTGGTGCTCGATGTCATTAATGACGGTGTGGAGGTGACGGCAGGGCAGGCACACCTGCAGCATGAGGTCAGGACAGATGGCAAAAAATGACATTCTGGAGGTGGCAAAACAGGAATAGGTCACAGAGTGGCACAATGGACGCTGTGTGGAGGTCACGGACAGCGCAGCATGAGGTCAGTCAGGTGGCGAATGGACTGAGTGTGTAGGTCACGCAGCAGCCACAGCAGCAGCATGAGGTCAGAAAGTGGCACAAAGGACACAGTGTGTAGGGTCACTGCAGCAGCCACAGCAGCAGCATGAGGTCAGACAGTGGGACATGACAACAGTGGAGGTCACGGCAGCAGCACAGCAGCAGCATGAGGTCGAGACAGTGAACACAATGACATTCTGGAGGTGGCAAAACAGGAATAGGGCCACAGAGTGGGGGGGGGGGGGGGGGGGGTGGGGGGGGGGGGGGGGGTGGGGGGACATTGACACACAGTGTGTAGGTCACGCAGCAGGCCACAGTAGCAGCATGAGGTAAGACAGCGGCACAATGGACACGTGTGTAGGTCACGGCAGCAGCACAGCAGCAGCATGAGGTCAGACAGTGTCACATGACATTCTGGAGGTGCAAAACAGTAGTAGGCCAGTGAGTGGCACAATGACATAGGAGTGGGGAGGTGACGGCGGCTGCAGCATGAGGTCAGACAGTGGCACATCACATCAGGAGGTGGAAAAAACAGGAGTAGGCCACAGTAGTGGGACAATGACACAGTGTGTAGGTCACGGCGCAGCCCACGCAGCTGCATGAGGTCAGTCAGTGGCACAATTGACATTCTGGAGGTGGAAAACTGGGAGTAGGCCACTGAGTTGGGACAATGACCACAGTGTGGAGGTCACGGGGCAGCAGCCACAGCAGCAGCAATGAGGTCAGGCAGTGGCACAATCACATTCTGGAGGTGGCATAAACAGGAGTAGGCCAACAGAGTGGGACAATGAAACAACAGTTGGACGGTCACGGCAGCTGCCACAGCAGCAGCTGAGTCCAGCCAAGTGGCACAATGACAAGTGTGGAGGTCACGGCCAGCAGCACACAGCAGCAGCATGAGGTCAGGCAGTGGCAAATGAACATTCTGGAGTGGAAAAAACAGGAGTATGCCACAGAGTGGCGACCAAATGTCACAGTGTGGAGGTCACGGCAGCAACCACCGCAGCAGGCATAGGTCAGGGGACAGTGGCGGCACAATGATAGAGAGGTGGAGGTTCCGGCAGCAGCCACAGCTGTTAGCATGAGGTCAGGCAGTGGCACAAATGACATTCATGGAGGTGCAGAAAACAGGAGTAGGCCACAGAGTGGGACAATAACACAGTGTGGAGGTCACGCAGCAGCCACTGCAGGCAGCAAGAGGTCAGGACAGGGGCACAATGACAGAGTGTGGAGGTCACGGCAGCAGCCACAGCAGAAGCATGAGATCAGGCAGTGGCACAATGATATTATGGAGGAGGCAAAAACAGGAGTAGACCAATGAGTGGGACAATGACACAGTGTGGAGGTCACGGCAGCAGCCAACAAGCAGCAGCATCGAGGTCAGACAGTTGGCACAATAATTCTGGAGGTGGCAAAAACAGGAGTGGCACAGAAGTGGGACAATGACACAGTGTGTAGGTCACGCAGAGCACAGCAGCAGCATGAGGCGTTAAGGACAGTGGCACAATGGACACAGTGTGTTGGTCATGGCAGCAGCCACCAGCAGCAGATGTGAGTCGACAGTGGCACAATGGACAGGTGTGTAGGTCACGGCAGTCAGCCACAGCAGCAGCATGAGGTCAGACAGTGGGCACAATGGGATCTCGTGTGTAGTCACAGAGCAGCATGAGGTCGTCAGTGCACAATGGACACAGTGTGTAGGCACGGCAGCAGCCACAGCAGCAGCATGAGGTCAGTCCAGTGGCACAATGACATTTGGAGGTGGCAAAAACAGGAATAGGCCAAAGGAGTGGGACAATGACACAGTGTGTAGGTCACGGCTGCAGCCACAGCAGCAGCATGAGGTCAGGCAGTGGCACAATGACACAGTGTGGAGGTCACGGCAGCAGCCACAGCAGCAGCATGAGGTCAGGCAGTGGCACAAGGACACAATGTGTAAGTCACGGGAGCAGCAGAATGAGGTTGTTAGACAGTGGACATTGACATTCTGGATGGTGGCAAAGCAGTAGTTAGACCTAGAGGCTTGAGTGGCACAATGACTGGAAGTGGAGGTGGTAGGCGGCAGAAGCTTGAGGTCAGACGTGGCACATGACAAAATGGAGGTGCAAAATCAGGAGTAGGCCACAGACGTGGGACAGTTAAACAGTGTGGAAGGTCACGGCAGCAGCCACAGCAGCAGCATGTGGTCAGACAGTAGCACAATGAACAGTTGTGTAGGTCACGGCAGCAGCCACAGCGCAAGCATGAGGACAGACAGTGGCAGAATCACATTCTTGAGGTGGCAAAAACAGTAGTTGGCCACCAGAGTGGGGACAATGACACGTGTGGAGGGTCACGGCAGCAGCCACAGCAGCTGCATGAGGTCATGCAGTGCACAATCACATTCTGGAGGTGGCAAAAACAGGAGAGGCCAACGAGTGGGACAATGACACAGTGTGTAGGTCACGGCAGCAGCCACGCAGCAGCTTGAGGTCAGACAGTGGCACAAATGACCATTCTGGAGTGGCAAAAACAGGATTAGGCCAAAGAGTTGGACAATGAACACCAGTGTGGAGGTCAAGGCAGCAGCCACAAGCAAGCAGCATGTGGTCAGACAGTAGCACAATTACCAGTGTGTAGGTCAACGCAGCAGCCACAGCAGCAGAAATGAGGATCAGGACAGTGCAGAATCACATTCTGGAGGTGGCAAAAACAGTAGTAGCCACAGAGTGGGGGACAATGACACAGTTGTGGAGGTCACGGCAGCTGCCACAGCTGCTGATGAGGTCAGGCAGTGGACACAATCCCATTCTGGAGGTGGCAAAAACAGGAGTAGGCCACAGAGTGGGACAATGACACAGTGTGGTAGCGTCCACGGCTAGCAGCACAGCAGCAGCATGAGGTCTAGGCAGTGGACAATGACCATTCTGGAGGTGGCAAAACGTAGTAGGCACTGAGTGGCACAATGGACAGAGAGTGGAGGTGACGGCGGCAGCAGCATGAGAGTTCAGAACTGTGGCAAATGGACATTCTGTAGGTGGCAAAAAACAGGAGTAGGCCACAGAGTGGGACAATGACACAGTGTGGAGGTCAGGCAGCAGCCACGTGCAGCAGCATGAGGTCAGACAGTGGCACAATGACATTCTGGAGTGGCAAAAACAGGAATAGGCCAAAGAGTGGGACAATGACACAGTGTGAGGTAACGGGCAGCAGCACTCAGCAGCATGTGGTCCAGACAGTAGCACAATGACACAGTGTGTAGGTCAGGCAGCGCCACAGCAGGCAGCATGAGGTCAGACAGTGGAGATTCACATTCTGGAGTGGCAAAACAGTAGTAGGCCACAGAGTGGGACAATGACACAGTGTGGAGGTCACGGCAGCAGCCACAGCAGCTGCAGCAGGTCCGGCAGTGGCACATGCACATTCTTGGAGGGTGGCAAAAACAGGAGTAGGCCACAGTAGTCGGGACAATGACCACAGTGTGTAGGTCACGGCAGAGCACAGAAGCAGCTGAGGTTAGGCTGTGCACAATGACATTCTGGAGATGGAAAATCTGTAGTAGGCCCACTTGAGTGGCACATTGACAGAGATCTGAGGTGACGGCGGCAGCAGCATGAGGTCAGACAGTGGACACAATGCACCATTCTGGAGGTGGCAAAAACAGGGTAGCCACAGTGTGGGGACAATGACACAGTGTGGAGGTCACGGCAGCAGCCACAGCAGCAGCATGAGGTCAGACCGTGGCACAATGACAGTGTGTAGGTCACGGCAGCAGGCCACAGACAGCGCATGAGGTCAGACAGACCCCACAACAACCCCCCCCAATGGCACAATGATTACAGTGTGTAGGTCATGGCAGCAGCGCATGAGGTCAGACAGTGGCTCAATGACATTCTGGAGATGGCAAAACAGTAGTAGGCCACTAGTGGCACAATGACAGAGAGTGGAGGTGACGGCGGCAAGCAGCATGAGGTCAGACAGTGGCACAATGACATTCTGGAGCGTGCAAAAACAGGAGTAGGCCACAGAGTGGGACAATGACACAGTTGGAGGTCAACGGGAGCAGCCACAGCAGCAGCATGAGGTCAGACAGTGGCACAATGACAGTTTGTAGGTCACGGCAGAGCGCCTCAGCAGCAGCATGAGGTCAGACATGGACAATGACATTCTGGAGTGTGGGAAACATGGAGTAGGCCACAGAAGATGGGACAATGACACAGTGTGGAGGTCACGCTGCAGCCACAGCAGCGCATGAGGTCAGGCAGTGGCACAATCAGGAATCTGGAGGGAGAGGGGGTTCCGGAGCCCCCCCCCCCCCCCCCCCCAAGGAGGGAGATGGCAAAAACAGGAAGTAGGCCACAGAGTGGGACAATGACACGTGTGTTGGTCACGCAGCAGCCACAGCCAGCAGCTGAGGTCAAGACAGTGGCACAATGACATATTCTGGAGGTGGCAAAAAACAGGAATAGGCCAAAAGTGGGACAATGACACCAGTGTGTTAGGTCACGACTGCAGCCACAGCTGCAGCATGAGGTCAGGCAGTGGCACAATGGGACACAGTGTGCGAGGTCACGGAAGCAGCCCAGCAGCAGCAAGAGGGTCAGGCAGTGGCACAAGGACACAAGGTGTAGTCACGGCAGCAGCAGATGAGGTCAGGCAGTGGCACAAAGGACTATCTGGAGATGGCAATACAGTAGTAGGCCACTGAGTGGCACAATGCAGAGAGGGAGGTAACGGCGGCAAGCAGCATGAGGGTCAGACAGTGGCACAATGACATTCCTGGAGGTGGCAAAAAACAGTAGTAGGCCAAGAGTGGGACAATGACACGTGTGGAGGTCACGGCAGCAGCCACACAGCAGCATGAAGGTCAGAAGTGGCACAAATGACATCTGGAGGTGGCAAAAACAGGAGTAGGTCACAGAGATGGGATAATGACACAGTGTGGTGGTCACGGCAACAGCCACGAGCAAGCAGCATGAGGTTCCAGGCGTGCACAATGACACAGTGGGTAGGTCACGGCAGCAGCAGCATGAGGTTCAGACAGGGGCACAATGGACTCAGTGTGTAGGTCACGGCAGCTCAGCATGAGGTCAGACAGTGGCACAATGACATTATGGAGATGGCAAACAGTAGTAAGATCTGTGGCGGCACAAGGACAGAGAGCGGAGGTGACGGCGGCAGCAGCATGAGGTCAGCATTTGGCACAAAGACTGAGTGGGGAGGTACGGCAGCAGCCACAGCGCAGCATGAGGTCAGACATTGGCACAATGACATTCTGGAGGTGGCAAAAACAGTAGTAGGCCATCTGAGTGGGCACAATGGACACGAGAGTGGAGGTGACGGCTGGCAGCAGATGAGGTCAGACAGTGGACAATGTACATTACTGGAGGTGGCAAAACAGGAGTAGGCCACAGAGTGGGACAATGACACAGTGTGTAGGTCACGGCAGCCAGCAAAGCAGCAGCATGAGGTTAGGCGCAGTGGCACAATGACATCTGGAGGTGGCAAAAAACAGTAGTAGGCCACTGAGTGGCACAATGACAGAGAGTGGAGGTGACGCGGGCAGCAGCATGAGGTCAGCCAGTGGGCCAATGAAATTCTGGAGGTGGCAAAAACAGGAGTAGGCACAGAGTGGGTCAATGACAACAAGTGTGGAGGTCAAGGCAGCAAGTCCACAGCAGCTGCATGAGGTCAGGCGTGGCACAATACATTCTGGAGGTGGCAAAAACAGGAGTAGCCACAGGTGGGACAATGACACAGTGTGTAGGTCACGCGCAGCCACAGCGCAGCATGAGGTCAGACAGTGGCACAATGACATTCTGGAGGTGGCAAAAACAGGGAATTAGCCAAGAGTGGGACAATGACACAGTGTGGAGGTCTCGGCAGCAGCCACGCAGCAGCATGTGGTCAGACCGTAGCACAATGACACAGTGTGTATAGGTCCGAGCAGCAGCCACAGCAGCAGCATGAGGTCAGACAGTGGCAGAATCACATTTCTGGATGGTGGCAAAAACATAGTAGGCCCAAAGGTGGGACAAATTACCACAGTGTGGAGGTCACGGCTGCAGCCAAGCAGCTGCATGAGGTCAGGCAGTGGGCACAATCCCATTTCTGGAGGTGCGCAAAAACAGGAGTAGGCCACAGAGTGGGACATGACACAGTGGTAGGTACGGCAGCAGGCACAGCAGCAGCTTGAGGTCAGGCAGGGCACATTGACATTCTGAGGTGGCCAAAACAGTAGTATGCCACTGAGTGGCCACATGAACAGAGAGATGATGTGGAGGTGACTGCGCAGCGCATGAGGTCAGACAGTGGCCAAATGACATTCTGTAGGTGGCAATAAAACAGGAGTAGGCCACAGAGTGGGACAATGACACAGTGTGGAGTCACGGCAGCAGCCACAGCAGCAGCATGAGGTCAGACAGTGGCACAATGACATTTGGAGGTGGCAAAAACAGGGAATAGGCCAAGATTGGGACAATGACACAGATGTGGAGGTCACGGCAAGCAGCCACAGCAGTGCACTGTGGTCAGGACAGTAGCACAATGAACACAGTGTGTAGGGTCACGGCTGCAGCCCCACAGCAGAGCATGAGGTCAGACAGTGACAGAATCACATTCGGAGGGGGCAAAAACAGTAGTATGGCCAACAGAGTGGGAAAATGACACTGTGTGGAGGTACGGCAGCAGCCACAGCAGCTGAGAGGTCAGGCAGTGGACACAATCACATTCTGGAGGTGGCAAAAACAGGAGTAGGCCACAGAGTGGGACAATGACAACAGGTGTGTTAGGTCACGGCAGCAGCCACAGCAGCAAGCATGAGGTTAGGCGAGGGCACAATGACATTCTGGAGGTGGAAAACAGTAGTAGGCACTGAGTGGGCACATGACAGAAGAGTTGGAGGTGACGGCGGCTAGCAGCGCATGAGGTCAGACATTGTGCACTAATGACATTTGCTGGAGGTGGCAAAAACAGGTAGTTTAGGCCACATGAGTGGGACATTATGCACAGTGTGGTAGAGGTCACGCAGGTGCAGCCCAGCTGAGCGCGCATGAGGTCAGACAGTGGGCACAAGTTTGTGAGACGCAGTTTGTTGTGTTTGGGTCACGCAGGCAGAGCCACGAAAGCAGCAGCATGAGGTCAGACATGTGGCAACAATGATACAAGTGTGTAGGTTCATGGCAGCAGTCAGCATGAGGTCGTGTACATGTGCAGGAAATGGAGACAGATTCTGGTAGATGCCAAAACAGTAGTAGGCCAGTGTAGGTGGCACAATGACAGAGAGGGAGGTGCATCTGGCTTGGGCAGCAAGCATGAGGTCAGGGACTGTGGCATACAATGATCATTCTGGAGGTTGTGTCTCCATAAAACTGGGAGTAGGCCACTATGAGAGGGACAATGACACAGATGTTGTGGAGCGTCCCCCTCAATTCGCTCCCCCCCCAACCACCCTGTGTTTTTTTTTTTCCATTTTTATTTTTTACCCGCCCGATTTGAAGGGAGCAGCCGCATAGCAGCAGCATGAGGGCAGACGTGGCCAGTTCTATGAATGTGTGTTGATGTCATCGGCATGCAGCCACTGTGTCTCCAGCGGCATGAGGATGTCAGACAGTGGCACAATGACAATTCTGGAGGTGGGAAAAACAGGAGTAGCCACAGTAGTGGGACATGACACAGGTGTGGAGGTCACGGCAGCAGCCACAGCTGCAGCTGAGGTCAGGCAGTGGCACAATCAGAATCTGGAGGTGGCAAAAACAGCGAGTAGGCCACAGAAGTGGGACAATGACACAGTGTGTAGGTCTCGGATCAGCAGCCAAAGCAGCAGCATGAGGTCAGACAGTGGCACAATGACATTCTGGAGGTGGCAAAAACAGGAATAGGCCAAAGAGTGGGACAAGGACACAGTGTGTAGGGTCACGGCTGGCAGACACAGCGCAGCAGCATGAGGTCGGCAGTGGCACAATGACACAGTGTGGAGTTCACGGCAGCAGCCACAGCAGCAGATGAGTTCAGCAGTGGACACAAGGAACACAATGTGTAAGGTCCACGGGTCAGCAGCAGCATGAGTCAGGCAGTGGCACAAAGACATTCTGGAGAGGCACAACAGTAGTAGGCCATGAGTGGCACAATGACAGAGAGTGGAAGGTAACGGCGGCAGCAGCATTGAGGTCAGTCAGTGGCACAATGACATTCTGGAGTGGCAAAAACAGGAGTAGGCCACGAGTGGGACAATGGACACAGTGTGGAGGTCACGCAGCAGCCACAAGGCAGCAGGCTAGAGGTCAGGCAGTGGCACAATCAGGAATTGGAGGTGGGCAAAACAGGCGTAGGCCACAGAGTGGGACATTGACACAGTGTGTTATAGGTCTCGGCAGCAGCCACAGCAGCAGCATGAGGTCAGACAGTGGCCAATGACATTCTGGAGGTGGGACCCCCCCCCCCCCGCCCCCCCCCACCCCCCCCCCCCCCCCCCCCCCCCCCCCCCCCCCCCCCCCCCCCCCCCCCCCCCCCCCCCCCCCCCCCCCCCCCCCCCCCCCCCCCCCCCCCCCCCCCCACCCCCCCCCCCCCCCCCCCCCCCCCCCCCCCCCCCACCCCCCCCCCGCGCCCCCCCCCCACCCCCCCCGCCCCGGAAAAAACAGCGAGTAGGCCACAGAGTGGGACAATGACCACAGTGTGGGAGGTCACTGCAGCAGCCACCAGCAGCAGCATGAGGTCAGGCAGTGGCACAATCAGAATCTGGAGGTGGCAAAAACAGGAGTAGGCCACAGGAGTGGGACAATGGACACGTGTGTAGGTCACGCAGCAGCCACTGCAGCGCATGGGTCAGACAGTGGCACAATGACTATTCTGGAGGTGGCAAAAACAGGAATAGGCCAAAGAGTGGGACAATGACACAGTGTGTAGGTCACGGCTGCAGCAAAGCAGCAGCATGAGGTCAGGCAGTGGCACAATGGACACAGTCGTGGAGGTCACGGCAGCAGCCCACAGCACAGCATGAGGTCGGCAGTGGCACAGGACACATGTGTAAGTCACGGCAGCAGGCAGCATGAGGTCAGGCTCATTGGCCAAAACATTCTGAGATGGCCAAACAAACTGGAGTAGGGCCACAGAGTGGCACAATGACACAGTGTGGAGGTCACGGCGCGCAAAAGCAGCATGAGGTCAGACAGTGGCACAATGACAGAGTGTGGAGGTGGGTGGCAATACCAGTCCCTGGTAAAGATGGTTGGTGGCAGATGGAGAAACTGTCAGCAGATGTGTGGCATCAGGCAGGGGGTGGCATCAGAATAGTGGCTGAGGCAGGTAGTTTGAACCCAACTCATTTCTCACAGTTTGGGTGAGGCGTCATGGCTGATGTAGTCTGACGCCCTAAGGCATTGGTGTGTGGAAATCCTGGCCGATTCCACGCCTGATTCATCTTGACAAGTCAGTCGTTCACATTTCCCGTGGACAAGCGGTTCTCCTTGGGGTAACGATGGCCCCCACCGCACTGAACACGCTCTGATGCCACACTACTGGCCGGGCAGGACAGCTTCTCCACTGCAAACTCGGCAAGTTGCGGCCACACATCCAGTTTGGCTGCCCAGTAGTCCAGCGGATCTTCTAACTGGGGTGGCAGAGTGCTGTCCAAGTAGGCCACCACCTGTTGGTTCAGGGTCTGCTCCAGGTCCTGCTGCTGCTGCTGGCGACTGCCTCCTCACTAGGCGGGTGAAGGAAGCTGCTCATCAGTGACTCCAGACTTAGGTTGCTGCTGATGGAGCTGGTACTGCTCCTACCCCCCACCTTCCTCCAGCAGCCGCGGCAGTAGTACGTGAGCGCTGAAGAACCCCCCGGTCAGACCTGTCAGAGGAGGGACGATGCCGCACATAGGCAGCGGCCAACTGACTACGGAGGATTTCCCTATAGTATTTGAGTTTGTCCTCCCTCTCAATAGCTGGGAAAAAGGCTCCCATTTTGGACCGGTAGCGAGGGTCCAATAGGGTGGAGAGCCAGAAGTCATCCCTCTGCCGGATGCTGACTATTCAGCTGTCACTAGCCAGGCAAATCAGCATGCTGCGGGCCATCTGCACAAGTGACTCCGAGGGGCTCCCTGCCTCCATCTCCACTGTATACTGCCACGGTGCTTGCGGGTCATCTGCCTCGTCTTCCTCATCTCCATCTACCTCCTCCAGCTGCTCCTGCTCCTCCTCTCTTGTCACCTGGGTAGAAAATCCACTCATTTCACCAGACAATGCTTCTGCTCCAATGTCCTCCTCCTCCATTTCAGTCCCCACCGGACTCATGTGGCCGCGAGATGTAGTCGCCACGTCTCCAGTCCCCTGCCCAGACAGATTTTTCAGCATCTGTTCCAGGACATGAAGCAGTGGAATGACGTTATTCATCCCATAGCCCTGGCGACTGACAAATAACGTGGCCTCCTCGAATGGCCTCAACAAACGGCAGGTGTCACAGCATGAGCTGCACTGGCTGACATCAAAGTTACACAGGGGAGTACTCTGTCCGCCTGGATCATCAAAAAATCGTTAATGGCCTTTCTCTTTTCATACAGTCGGTCCAACATGTGCAGGCTGGAATTCCAACGGGTGGAAAAACATCGCATATCAGAGTGTGTTGGGGGAGGCCGTTCTGCCGCTGCAACTCGAGGAGGGTGTTCCTGGCTTTGTAGGAATGGATGAAGTGCATGCACAGTTTCCTGGCCATTTCAGAATCTTCTGAAGATCGGTGGAAGACTTCAGGAACCTTTTCACAACCAGATTGAACACGTGCGCCATTCAGGGCGCATGGACCATCCCTCCTCGGTGCAGCGCGGACACCATGTTCCTCCGTCACCATGGTTCCGATTTGCAGTTGGGCGCGGAGAAAGCCACACATCGATTTCTTGCTGCATGACGCGGAGCAGTTCCTCCCTGTGTGACTTTGTTCGCCGAGGCAAGCCAGTTGTAGAACTGCGTGACACCGCTGTGCCCTACACATGTGGTATGATGGAGCAGTACTTGTGGAGGCTGAGATGGTGGTGGAGGAGGAGGAGGCGGACATTGGCGCAGGAGCAGCAGGTGGACAACGTGGAGGAGAAAGCGGCGTCACCAGTCCAAGTTGTTGGTGTGACGGGGCCGGAAGCACATTCACCCAGTGATCCGTAAAGGACATGTACTGGCCCTGACCGGAGTTACAGCTCCACACGTCCGCGCTGCCTGCACCTTGGAACAAACCGATAAACTCAAGGACTGCCCACCTTCTGTTTCACATATTTATGAAGTGCTGGTACTGCCTTGTTGGAAAAGAAATTACGGCTTGGAACTCTCCATCTCGGCTCGGCACAAGCCATTAGTTCTCTGAACGGTGCAGAGTTCACCATTTGGAAAGGGAGGGGACTGCAGTACCAACAACTTGGACAGGAGACGGTCAGCTTCTGCACCTTAGGATGGTTGGACGCATACTGTTGTCTCTTTGCAATCGCCTCGCTGAACGACTGCTGGCGCCATGAGTAGCGAGGAGCAGGAGCATCTGGACCGGGAGATGATGTCAAAGTGAAACAGCTCCCTTCTGCAGAGGTGGTGGAGCCTTGACTGGCTGCAATGGCATGCGTGCCACTGGGCGCTGCTGCTGCGGCGGCAGGATGGACCACCACATGTGAGCCTCGTTTCTTCCAGGCCACGGATGGGGACGATGCATGTGTTGACGCGGGGTGGTGCAACGTTAGCTCCTGGCAAGCTTCACTTTTTGCTTACAGATTTACATATACCATATTTGGTCTCCGGTGTCTTAGCAAATGAACTGCAACACGGCGAGTTTCGATTTTACCGCCAACGCTCCGCATGATGACTACTGCCGCCGCCTCGCTGGCCCATGTGCCGCTACTTTCTTGGACCTGCGAAGCGGGTTTTTACCCGTGGCGCTTGGCTCCCGATACACTGCTGCTATCTGCTGGACTACGGACATGCCCCACTTGCAGGTGCGTGCTGATGCGCCAAAACTGACGCTCTTCTTGACGATGATGAGCCCTTGCTCACGGCTCCCAAGTGTCAGGTCGGCTAATCTTCATCTATTTGTGTTTAATGTCACTGCTGTCCTCATCACCGGTCTTGGTATGCAGAGGTGACCCCTCAAACATGACTTCCCAGCACTCTCAACAATCTATACTTTGCCGCCTACTGCAAGAAGCAGGGGATATTGACCCATTTTTCATGCCAAGTAGTGCTGACTGCCCTCCTCAAATTGTTATCTCTCTATATAGTGGCGCTTGACCCCAGACCACATAGTCGCTTCTGGTGAGGATCCGGATGGGACAGAGGCGGGTGAGGACAGGGTGAGGGCCGTGAACCCGCTCGGGCCATTGCCAATAAGGGTTGTGTGACGTTCCACCGATCTTGGCTGGGGTTGTCAGATGGTCATCTGGGAGGAAGTGGTGACTAGTAACCCATCAAGAACCATGGGTTTTAGTCAGCACACGGGCGCTAGATGCACAGGGCCGCAGTGGCCTCACTGCGTGACCCCTGCTGCGGTCCATGTGTGTGCGACTGGGCCTGCTCCTGAATATTTGTGCCTTTGCCACTTGGCAGGTGAAAAGCCTGACCTTCTGTCAAAATACTGTTTGTTCTAAAATGTACAGAACTGTTTGATGAAAATATATGTATATGATAAATACACACCAGTATTTGACTCCAAATGAACCCAACTAGAAGCTTGGGTAACCCTTGGATATAAAAATTTCGCTCTAAATGGGCAGGAAAAATTACTTGTAAGTGCGTTTAAAAAACTCTGTGTATTTTACTGAAAATGTAAAGGTTAATTAGCCTTCGGATATGAATTCTGCTACGAATTTCTTCTGTGGGGTGAAAAAGGAAGTTTCTGTTAGTGAGTGCAACTGCAGAAAAATACTTAGTTAACCCTTGGATGTAAATTGCGCCAAAGATTTGAGCCACCACAAAATACTAGGCTTTGTAGCGTTGTTACAATGAGGTGTTTTTTACACCACACAAAAGAGATAAAAATTGGAATTATCCTTGCTTGTGTTAGGTACAGAAAAATGTATATTTTTAGGCGGTGACATTGACGGTTTTTGGCGTCACCACAGTGATACACAACGCTTAATTACACCCTGGATGTAAAATTGCGCAAGATTTGGCCACACAAACTACTAGATTTGTAGGGTGTTACAATGCAGTGTTTTTGCCCCACACAACAAGAGATAAAATTGTAATTACTTTGCTTTGAATTAGGCTACAGGAAAAATTTATCTATTTTAGCGGTGAAAATAGACGGTTTTTGGAGTCACCACAGCTGAAAAACAAGCCTAATTTAACCCTGATGTAATTGCGCAAAGAATTGAGCCACCACAACACTACTTGCTTTGTGCGTGTTACAATTCGGTGTTTTTTAGACACAAAACAAGACGTAAAATTGTAATTAACCTTAGCTAGTGGAATTATGCTTACAGGAAAAATGTATATATTTTGGCGGGTGAAAATGCGGTTTCTTGGAGTCAACACAGTGACTAAACACGTAATTAAACCTTCTGATGTAAATTGCGCCAAAGAATTGAGCAGCCACAAATGACGTTGTATTTGTATGTAAAACGCTGTTTCTTTAAATGAATACAACAGGAACTGCTTAGCAAACATTTCTTCGAGTCCAAAACACACAGCAAGCGATATCGCTGGTGTGTGTTCGAAGAGATACCTGTGAGGATGCAAATCAAAACAAATCCAGGATGCTTCCACGTGCAGCATTTTTGGATAGCAAACTTAAAAACGATTCCAAAGTTTTAATGAGATGTTTCGTCTCAGTTGTTTTTCTAGGTCAGTATAGTATATTTAGAAGTTTATAGGTTGGTAGGCGGGTGGTTTGATTAGATAATATAGAATTTTATAAAATGATAGATCGAATAATTAGACATTATAGGTTACATGTATGCATAGTAGTATAATTGGTTAGTTGGGAAATTGGGTTTAATACTCTCTGTCTTGTTAATGTGATCATATCGTGGGCGTGCGACTGCTGATAGCATGATGAGAAGGAAAGTGATTTGAAACGTTGCGCTGTGTGCAAGGAGTAATTTGGCATCCACATCAGTCAGCTCGGAAGAGAATTGCATACCACTTGACGCAGTGAAATGTTGAAAATGCTGTGATAGTACCACGGAAACTACTACAGCTAAGTACTGATGCAATATTGTATGTAATCGATGTTTGGATATAAGGCAAACAGCTTCATTGATGTTCCGTCGCTAGTAAAAAGCAGAAGATTTTAAATGCAAAATTTGGTTTCGTCTTTATGTTGCCAGTTAATGGCATTACAAGGAGAAGGAAAATCCGGTGCATGATGATAAAGGGTCAGTACAACATAAAAAAGAGCTTAAAATATAGGACAGCACTTTAAATGTATCGAAACTGGCTTAGATCCCCTTGGATTTAATGTGTGTGAGCAGAGAGGATTTAAATGTATATGCAGCTGCAGTGGACGCATACTGGACTTCAGATCCAATACCAAAAAAATCAGAAATAGAATTTGTTAAGGAGATTCGGTCTCTGAGACAAGCGATACACCCACAACATCGTGTATAAACATAGTTCTTCAGTACAATCACGGCGGCAGAACTTTTCCTGATCAGTACAGTGAGAGCGGTATGGCTCCCAGCGTTGCGCCCAGAATATAATAGTGGGTGACGTCACAGAAATTCCGCCGGTTCTCTGATTGGCTTCATCTTGCACATGTCATGAGGGCTATGCCCTTTCTTCCTCCAGAGTGCTTTGCCCCATGTAAGCGCAAGTGTGCAGCCATTTTATCAATGAAAAGCACAACTTCGTTCACGAAGTACCCCAAACTTCGATTCGTTAGAAACGGAAGTTTTCCTGAAATTCTAAACGAATTCCACTTCGTTAGAATCAATTCGCCCATCTCTAATTATAACCTATGGAGAAATATTGACCAATCCAATTCAAAGGCGGGAGAGTTCAAAATACAGTAAAAATGCAGAAAAGAGCTGATTGGTTGAGCTAGCGGGGGCAATGAAATCTGCGGTCTCAGCGCCGTGCAGCATGGAGTATGATTAAAAACATCATTTTAATTAGGTGTAAAATATTCTCTGTAGAAGAGCTGAAACCTTCTATAAAATAAATCAACAAATCACTGAACATCGGAGTTTTGTCGCCGTCACCGGCGCGACATCAGGAATTGGGATATAGAGGAATTGACGGCTAAATACTGTAATTCAAATTCTGTAAGCTCTTCTCATTTGGTCGGCATAAACCAACAATCAGAATAGGAGCGCAGTGCAATTATAAGTGATGGAGAAGTATGGACCAATCAAATGAAAAGGCCGGACAGGTCAAACATACAGTAAAAAGGCAGAAAGAAAAACAGTGTTGGTTTGAGGGCCAGTTTTATGGTGGGCGTGGTAGCGCGATAGAATCACAAATATATGTAGTGCCTTGATTTTTGAGTAGAGCAAGAAGGGCGCGAAAGAAGGGCGCTCTAAAAAGTTCATACTGTCTTGTGAACTATTTAGTTACTTGTGATTGGGTGGGGAAGAGGGGCTGTCAGTTAGCCAATCAGCGGCTGAGCTACCTTCTTATAGAGTTCTATTGGGGAAAAGAAAGGCAGAGTGAGTTGTTGTGATTGGCTAGTTAAAAGAGGGCGGTTATTTGGGACCAATGAGAGAGCGAGCGGACGCTCATATGGTTTTTCTAATCCAATCTGTAATAAAACTGTACATGGCGAAATCAAAATGTTAAGATCCCGAAAGTAGTCCCGAGTGGATATAAATTGAACAAAATCTTGGGCTCACGAAACTAACAAATTAATATGAATTCACTGAGTTCATTTTTGATTTTTTTTTTGTTGCCAATGATCAATCATATGGGGATAAACGAAATTAAAGCAATACAAAATGAAATCATTGATTAAATTTTTAAAATGTTTGGTTCCCCCTATTATTTTGAGTGAAGGCTGCGCCCTATGTATGGCGGCGCAGCGGGCGATCATACATGTGGTGTAAATATCCACCGCGCCTCGCAGTGTGTGAGGCGAGTGGGAGTAGGGCAGGAAGGAAATGCGCCCCACAGGGTATCAAAATGGATCGCATATTCACGTCGGAAGTGTGCTCATCCATGTGGTGTAAATTCCTGCGTCCTCGCCAGTGTGTGAGGGCAGTGCGGGATTTAGGCGCATTAGTAATGGCCTCACTGTATATAAATTAAGTCGTAATATTCATGTCGTTGCTGCCTTTATACAATAGAGAGGATTCACAGCTGCAATGGAGCCTGTAGGCGAAGATTGGTTACTATGCAACATTCACTTACATTTGGTGGATTGAGGTGATGGAGGTGTCAGGAGTGGGACCGGCCTGAACGCCATCTGCACCTTCCAATGGGGACACAGACCACAGTGATCCCCAGCCGTCTTGCTCATATGCTCACTCCCCACATGCGTATATGTGTTAGCCATTATCAGCCTCATTGTAGCAAAGGCTGTTTGTTGGTAGTTAGTGCACTAATTGCATGGGTGTCAGTTCTTGTCTTAGCACTTTTTTTCTTTTGCCCAGTTCTGGCAATCATTCCCGACTGTTTGGCGCTCTTGAGCATGTTCCCATGGCGAGAAGACCTTGTTGTGGAACATTGCGGACGTGTCAATCTGAGGGGGTTGAGAGGTGCATGCCAACAGTGCTGCAAGAGCTGGTAGATGTGGCGGCGGCGCGTCAAGAAGGGTTGGTTGGAGACGGGCCCAGACTGGTGGTGACCCGGGCTTTGATGCTTGGCTCGGCAGGTGGCTGCCACTTTGCCCGTCAGGTCCAAGGTGTTGGGCCGTCGAGTTTCTGCGTTTTCACCACGGTAAGTAGATGGTTGGAGGATGCTGAGGATGTTCGGGGTTGTGGAGGGTGTGTTCAATTTTGAAGGATATGTCTCACAAGGGAGCATATCTATGGGCTGTTGTGTTGCTTGGGCTCCCTCTTATGTGAAACACACTGTTATCAGGTACTTCGAAGGGCCACCATATCGTCAATGGGATCCCTGTGATAATGTCTATACTTCCGCATAGTGACGTATGTGTGCTATCTTTCAGTTTATGGTGTGCTTTTGAGGAGACCTCCATTGGAACTCACTTGTATGTTTGAAAAAAGCCTATTACTGCATGTCAGTTTTCACACCTAGGCTGTCTTTTGTTGTAAATCATGTCTTTTATTAAATTCTAAGACATGGTGTTTCCCTTGCTGTCATTTATAACTTCCAATAGTCTGCTAATGGGGTGGACTGTTTCTATTGATTGTTAACATAGATGTTTTTGTGTTTGAAATTGGGCGCTTTATGGTTTGCTAATTGATGTTTGTGTGCTTACTTTTTCCTGACCCTTTCCAAGCTGTTTTTCCCAGTTACATAAGTGTTTACAATGTGCAGTTAGGTGATTGTTTCACGGTCCACACTTTACCTGCTATGGTCCCTGCAGTTGTTGGTCCTTGTTGAAAGTGTTGGTAGCCAAGCAACCTGTCTGTGTAGATTCTATCCAGGTGTTATTCCAACCTCTTGTCTTTTGTTTTTGAAGGAAATTCTGCACACACCCCTTTGACCTGTGCACAAAGCGAGCGGAAATAAATACAGGTTAATGTGGGCCAGTTGCTGTTTCTGGCAACCTTGCGTTAGGGAGTAACGCCTTGTGGTTGTGTCAGCCGAGGTTGTGTCAGAGGACACCCCAAACATGTCCGTGTAGAAGTGTGTTTGGGGATATGCATCCGTCCACTGAACTCACCCCGCCACTCAAACATGGGTTTCCTCGAATTCCCCCTTAATTGTTGAAGGCTCCTTTCCTTTTATAGCAAAATCGTCGTGTTTTTGGCATACTGCCAGGTGTTTATTTTTAGGTATAGGAAATTGGTCCACCCACATACCTTTGTCTTGATGACATAAGTGACAATGAATAATGTATGTGTCTAATTGTTGCTATGTCAATCCTGAATGTTTGTTGCTAATATATTTTCTCTCCTTTCTTTTTGGTGGTGTGCAAACCAATGATTGCAGATCAGTGCCTGCGCCTTTCTCAGCATCTGCGGAGCAGCTGGTGAAGAGTCCAGTTGCTGGGGAAGCTGGATCACCTGAGCGTCCTCCAGCACAAGCCCAGTTCCTAGTTCACTGCAGAGCTTCTGCAACGTATAAATCTTTTGCTGACTCAGAGTGAAGAACGCACGGAGGCCGATGGCAACAATTGTTGGAGGTTCCTTCTGCATTAGCATGGTCGTCAAATGGAGCGAAGTGGCTAGGGAGCTTGGGCCACATATCCCCGTACTTAAATCTACCCTGCAGCCAGGTTTGTTTACTGTGGATGCCTCTAGATCGGGATGTAGCGCCATAATCCCGGGTTTCAAACATCCACTGTAGCTACGCAGTGGGAAGATTTAACCTTTTGAGATGGAGCGCTGCGGCTCGTCCATAGGCAACCCTCTTCGCCACTTCCATCGGACTTTTCATCAGCCCCCCTGCCAGTGGATGTAGAGGAAGGAGATGAGCCCTGTCACCTGGGCTGTGGCACAGGTTCCTCACACTGGCCCCACGTGCCGAGAAAAGGGAGGGTAAATAAGGGCCAAGAGGTGCGGCCAACAAAAAAGCCGTCGTCGCAAGACATGAGGCACCATGTTAACATGTGCAGCAGAAGCTATGTTGGTGCATGTATTTTTGTGTTTTTTCAAGTGGTCAGGTGTTTTTTTTTGTAGTGTAGGGTCTATCTGAATGAGGTCACTTGTACGTGGTAGAGCGGCACACACAGTTTCCGCCTCAACGTGTGCAAGCACCTCAAATGTTAAACAGACTCAAGCAAAACTCCCCCCAAGTTGACTTGAGGGGTGAATTGAAAAGTGTGTTTGGGGGCCTTAGGGTGGGACTGTGGGGATTGCTCACTGTGTTGGCTCCTCCAAGCTCTTACACCTCAAGGATTCCAAGCCAGGTTTTTGGAAACCTGCAAGTGGACTTCCCTTAATGTTTGGCCCACAAACATTTTGGTTTACACTACAACCATATTTGGTGCACCACACACTTGGTCCTCTGTAGATTTGGATGTATTGTGAGGGAATTGCCTTTGGATGTTACTGTAATTGTGCAATAAAACCTGTTACCTTTTCACTGTGTCGTTTCGTGTTATCAACAGCTGACTGTACATTTCACTAGATTCCCCGTAATGTTTGTCCATACAGTAGTCAAATTAGTACCAAGGCCCTCTTTGGAAAGCATTGTTTGGGGTCCTAAAAGACAAACACTGTTTCATCACTCTAAGGGTGACATGTCTGAAACCTGACTCCGTACATCTATCACTTTGTAGCCTTAGAAACCATCCCAGCGCCACTCTCGTGTCAAAAAACACAAAGCAATGCAAAATGGTGTCCTGGATTGGTTGCTATTGTCCCAAAAGTCTTGGGAGGGACTGTAATTTTGCGAGGACATGTGTCCAGGACTGGGAGGAGTGAGTGTTCTTGGATTCTTGTCTTTTTAGAAATGCCTCAGTGTTAACATTCAACACACATCCTAAGATCTTTGGGCTATTGACGGCTAGTATTTAGTATTAGCTCACCTAACATCTTTTATATACATTTGCGATGACAAGTATGACAGCTTCTGTATGTGGCAAGATAGAATATTCCAAGTTATGTAACCTTTTTTGGTCATACCAAAAATTCTGTGTGGACTATGGGGGGGGCCGCCATCCCCCGATCCATGTCAGGACCATGTAGGTGACAATGGCCCTCTTGTGTTTTTTTGGGGTGACCCAAAAGCATGCTTGGTTATTGTGGAGCTCACCTGCCAAACTATGGGTGGTTTTTGGATTAGGTTGTGACCAGCGGTTAGAGAAGCACTCTTGAGTGGGTTAGCCCAATTTAGCGGTTCTGCACTAACACTTTTGACACCAACCCAATGTGTGCAATGTGTGAGTGGTCAGCGATATTGGCCTTTCTCAATCAAGCACTTTGGCAATAACATACTGCCCAACTGTACATGTAATGTAACAAACACAAACACAAATAATGTTTTATGTTTAATATTCGGTAAAAACTATGGGTGACAAACTTGCTGGCAAAAACAAATCAAAAGTGCTTGGCCACAGCCAAAAGCTGCCTTGGTTTGGAGTGTAGAAAAATCCAGAAAGCACCATTGGTGACTTGGATAGCACAGGATTGGGGCACTAGTGTGCTTTTGCCAGACTTTGGTGGCCCCAGATCAAACTGACACACAAACTTCAGGCACTGTTTTGTGAAGCAAATACAGCTTGCCATTCCGCCAGAGCATCTCGGTATTCAGAAGCTGGTTGACAAGCACAAATCCCCACCATAGCAAGCATCCAGGTAGCCCACCAATGCCCAAACTCTTACTGTCCTGTAGTCCTGGGCAGGGGGTCTTTGTGTTGGTGGCTCCATTTGTTGTGACAATCACATAAAGTTCATACCACCATATCAATAACAAGGTGCTCTTTGGTCGCCTAGCAACATTTTTCTTAGGACCCGGTGACAAACAGCAGAGGAAATATGCCTTTGGGAGCAAGGGCGCTTCCCTCTGGTGCTTGTGAGTCAACTGTGCCATATCGATTTTTCCCGAAGCCATTCCACGGTCCTGAACAAAACAGGAACGGTTGGCAGTCAGAAAATGTCCATCTATGCACCATCAGGGACTGATCACAGTGTGGTTGCCAAAATCCTGTGTTCAATTTTGTACCTTATTTCAGAAACGAGCCAGTTATTACCAGCCACCGTTGGCAGATGACTTAAAAAAGTCCTGCGTGAGTTGCCTCGCCACGTCCGCCTCCGATTCGATCGTGGGGGTGTCCTCCAGCCTTCCGTTCTTGGGGGCTGTTTCGGGTCCGGCAGCTGGTACTTCAGCAGATTTGTGGAGTATTGCACAGCCGAGGTCTTATTCTTGGAAGAATCTCGGGTTGTACAGTAATGCACCGCGAGATGTCCAAAATCGGAAAGTGGACTGGGGACGCAAATACCCGCTTCCCCTGCGTCCTTAGAGCTCGGTGGGCAACATTATACTGCTCCTCGGTGCTTGTTTGGGGTTAGGTAGGAGTATGAGCCAACTGGTTCAGTTTGTACGTGTTGTCTCTAAGGAGAGAGTAAGTTAGTAATGAGAAACAAAACCCCCAACAATGTGGCCAGACCAAGCCACCTCATTACATACCCAATATGAGGCCATGTGCATTAGCGCAGTATTCTGATGTGGTATATAACTGGTGTTCTCCAAAATGAAGGAATCATGAGTGGATCCAGGAAATTTTGGTTACAAGTCTGTGATCAGTCCTTGATAATGATGGTCATTTTTGGCCATTGATTGAATGGAAATCCTTTCTGTATCAGTAGATCTACTCGGAATCGGCAGGGGGACTTATAAGATATGTGTGCGTGACTATCACCATGACGTTGGGACGCCGCATGCTGGTAAAGGCGCGTTTTACTGTCTGTTTGTTGCGCCTGGTCCCTGGGTAGTGTATTAATCCGACACAAGGGCCCATGTTATCAATGACTGGGTTTTAAAATTTTGGAAAAAAGTGGTTGGGGTCACCCAAAAGGGTCTCCAACAACCGGGAAAGCCCCCGACCCAGGTAGTACAAGAACTCAAAATTTTTGGTCATGGGTGGGATCCCGGGGATTTTGGCTTTGGGGGGCCCCCACAAATTTGCGTTGAAACATTTCCCTGAATAGCAGCAGGTTTCACCCGGAAATGGGCATAAATCAATTTCCCAATGTGTTCAAACGAAACGGGGCCTGATTTTTGGACTGGCCACCCGGGGGGTGGTGCCTTTTCGCCCAGGAGGACACCCACAACGGGCTATTCCCCCTCCCCATGGCGAAATCAAAAAAAAAACCCTTTATGGCCCACAAATACATTTGGATAGTAAGCTTTTCCATGGTTTGGCCACAGAAAGTGAGAAATGTACTCTTGGTCCAAAAAAAAAAGTTTTTTGGGCATTTCCACCGGCCCCTGGAGAAAAATTTGGGAAAAATCCCGGGAAAATCAGTCCTAAAAATTTCCTAAGGTTACATGGTCGTCCTAAAACAACCAAACAGAAGCGGAGAATGACCATTCAAACCTATGGAGAAGTTTGACCAATCAGATGGAGCGACAGTGAACCGTTATAAAATGGGGAGTAATGACCATCAATGCAAAGGGGGACAGTTTTAAAATTCTTTCAAAAGCCAAAAAGAGCTGATGGTTTAGGGCCCGGCGGCAGATATGAATCCCCCAAACATATGTAGTGGTCTATTTTGGTGGAGCAGAAGGCGCATAGAAGGGGCACTCAAAGTTATTATGTTTAGGGAAAAATTTTTGTACGGATTGGTTTATGGGGAAGAGGGGGTGTCCGCTTAGCCCAAAAGCGGGAGACTTTTATTCAGCGAGTGTTGGGCCAAAAAATGAGAGCGACCCCTTTTTGCTTTGCTCTTTAAAAAGGCGCGGTTTTTTTGGGCCCCAAAGGCAAACAAAACGACCCCTTTTTGGGTTTTCGAATTTAATCTATACAACTAAAGGCCGAAATAAAATGATAACACTCATTAAGTGTTGTGTATATAAAATGAACAATAATATGGAGGTAACGAAACAAAATAAATAAAAATGAATTCACTGAATTTATTTTTATTCCTTTATTTTCATTACACCCATATTATTGTTCATTGGCTAAGGAAAAGAAAGAAATACACACTTAACTCATTGAATTCATTTGTAGTTATTTTGTTTTGTTTCCTCCATATTATTGTTCATTTTACATACACATTAGTTATCAGTTGATTTCAGCCAGGTACAGTTTTAGTATAGATTGCATTAGAAAAAACCCTGAAGAGTGTCGCTCGCTCTCCCATTGGTCCAAATACCGGTGCCTCTTTTAACTTAGCCAATCGCTTTTATTAGGTGTCAAACATTATCAGAAAAAGAGCTCAAACCTTACCAAAAAAAAAACAAAAAAAAAACAAACACTTTCCAATATTCTAGCACGCCGCAAAATCAGGAATTAGGATCTTTGAAATTGCCAGGAAATACAGTAATTAAAAATCTGGAAGCGCTTCTCATTGGTCGGCAGAAACCAGCCAATCAGAATAGGAGCAACAGTGAACCTTTAAAACCTATGGAGAAGTATTGACCAATCAAATTCAAAGGCGGGACAGTTAAAAATACAGTAAAAATGCAAAAAAGAGCTGATTGGTTGAGCTAGCGGGGGCTTGGCTATCCCGGCCAATCAGAATAGGAGCGACAGGGACCCATTCTAACCTATGGAGAAGTATTGACCAATCCAAATCAGAGGTGGGACAGTTCAAAATACAATAAAAATGCCGAAAATAGCTGATTGGCTTGGCTATCTCGGCCAATCAGAACGCGAGCTATTTTCTCCCATTGTAGGCTATGGCCAGATTGGGGAAATGAAATCTCGGCTCTCAGCGCCGTGCAGCATGGAGTATGATAAACAAAAAAACATTTTTATTAAGTATAAAATATCATCTGAAAACGAGCTGAAACCTTCTAGAAACATAAATCAATCCAATCCACAACAACGAGTTTGTGGCTGAGACCGGAGCGACATCAGGAATTGGAATATAGAGAATTGCCGGGAAATACAGTAATTCAAATTCTGTAAGCTCTTCTCAATCAAATTCAAAGGCGGGACAGTTCAAAAAACAGTAAAAAGGCAGAAAAGAGCTGATTGGTTGAGCCCAGGCGGCAGAGATGAATCCACCAATCATATCTAGTGCGTTTATTTTGAATGGAGAAAGAAGGGCGCGATAGAATGGCGCCCTAAAAGTTATTACTGTCTAGGGGAAATATTCTAGTTCTGTGATTGGTTGGGGGAAGAGGGGCTCGTCCAGCTTAGCCAATCAGCGGCCGAGTTACCGTCTCATAGAGTTCGATGGGGAAAAGCAATGCAGAGCAGCTCTGTTTGTGATTGGCTAAGTTAAAAGAGGCGCAGTTATTTGGACCAATGGGAGAGCGAGCGACGCTCCTATGGGTTTTCTACTGCAATCTCTAAAAAAAACTGTACATGGCCGAAATCAAATGATAAGACTCACGAAATTGTCCTGATGTGTATATCAAATGAGCAATAATATGGGGGTAGCGCAAATCAACCAATAAAAATTAATTAACATATTTGTGGCGGTTTTCTGTATTTTTGTTACGCAATTATCAATAATATGGGTGCAACGCAAACCAAGATTTAAACATTAATTAGTTTAGTGCATATTGGAGTTGGTTATTGTCGTTATCCACATATTATTGTTCAGTTGATATACACATCGGTACAACTTCATGAGTCTTCTAATTTGATTTCTGCCATGTACATTTTGAATAGTGATTGCATTAGAAAACTGCTAAGAGCGTCGCTTGGGCTCCCATTGGCTCAAATAACCACAACCCTTTTAACTTAGCCAATCACAAACAGAGCTCGCTCTGCATTTCTTTTCCCCATAGAACTGTAGGAGAAGGTAGCTCAGCCGCTGATTGGCTAAGCTGGATGAGCCCCTCTTCCCACCAACCAATCACAGTACTAGAATATTTCCCATAGACAATAATAACTTTTAGGGCGCCCTTCTATCGCTCCCTTCTTTCTCCATTCGAAATAGACGCACTACATATGAATGGTGGATTCATATCTGTCGCCTGGGCTCAAACAATCAGCTTTTCTGCCTTTTTTCTTGTGTTTTGAACTGTTCGCCGTTTCATTTGATTGCTCAATACTACTCCATAGGTTATAATGGTTCACTGTCGCTCCTATTCTGATTGGTTGGTTTCGGCCGACCAATGAGAAGAGCTTACAGATTTTGAACTACACTATTTCCCGCCAGTTTACCATATCCTATCCCAGAATGAAGAAAAAACCCTAATAAAACTACAATTTTATTAATTACCAATTAAAATACTAACTAACCCCTATTGTTGATACTATCTCAAAATATAAACAAAGCAATAGATACACACAAGGCGGTACAGTAGGGAGGAATAACAACACTATTCAATGAGGCTCAAGATACAGTACCGATACATTGCAAACAAAAAAGCCCCACAAACATACACTCACCCTGTACCAGCCCTATTATGTCCCTTAAGATAGGTACTTATGGGGTCATCATCATGATGAGGACGGCCCCTACCTGAAGAAGGCTAACCCTAGTAGTCCCTCTCTCTTTCCCTATCAAGGGCAAAAAAAATATATAATCAAATACTCATCTGTTCCCTGAGGTAAAGTGAACCCCAGTATGGGCCAGAGAATCTCCCGACGCGTTTCCCCTCTCAGCAAGGTTCATCAGGGGAGCATGATATAATATGTCAAAAGATGTTACGCCATGATGAAGGAGCGTCCTAATGAGTAAATTAAAGGCCTCCTTAAATACACCCTCCCATTAACCATGTGCCAACATCATCTACCTATTTCCTGTGCTTGTAACCATAACACCATATAAACAAGTGTACACTACAATGTATACCGGCGTCTCAATATCCACATTGCGCATGCGCACCCACACATAACTTCCGGTGCCCATGCGCTTGTGGCTATGACAACGTATAAACTAGTCCGCACCGGCTTGCCGGCATCCCGGCATTACAGGCGCGCATGCGCACCTGTACGCAACCTCCGGTGCCCACAAGATAACACAACACATAAGTGCGCAGGCGCACATCAACGTAAGTTCCGGTCATGGACTTCATCGCCACACCGGAACTATCACTGCTGCCCACAGCAATTACGGCATCACAAAGATTAAAGGCGCATGCGCGTGTCAATCATAGCGTCCTGGCAACATTAGACAACATAATCAAAATATAAACACTGCCAACAAACACATATCAATACGTTTTGTATATGTATAAAGTGCAATTGTAAAGATAATACTTTAATAACAAAATATTGCATCATCAGCGGATGATTTATTCAAGAATAGAATACTAAACTAACGATCATAATGAATGACACACAGGTAAGTTTAGAAGAGGCAGGCACACAAACAATAGAGGACATAAGCTAAAGGGAATGAAAAAAACATCAGTAGATATATCCCCTAAATTGATAAAACTCGATAAATTATAAGAGTAAAGACCTAACTCAGGTCCGATATCTCCATTCACTTATGACAATCATAATGAAACAACCAACCAGCAAACACGAGCAAAAAAGCTTTACAAAAAGCATCCAAATTGTAATGATTCATTTAGTCCATTTGGATTTATGGATTTCAATCTGAAAATCCATTGTGCTTCCTTTGTCAAGATTTTCTGATCCAAATTCCCTTTCCTGGGCGAGGGACGTACAATCTCTATGACTAGGAATTTCAAGCATGTCGGGTCACCATTATGTGTGTCCCATACATGCCGGGCAATCGCTGTATCTCTTCTATGCCGTATATCACCTAGGTGATCTCCTACCCTGCGGCGCAATTGACGAACTGTTTTTCCTACATAATATCGATTGCAGGCACATATGCATAGATATACAAGACCTTCCGATTTACAATTGAAAAAATCTCTTAGGAAATAGTTCCGGTGTGGCGATGAAGTCCATGACCGGAACTTACGTTGATGTGCGCCTGCGCACTTATGTGTTGTGTTATCTTGTGGGCACCGGAGGTTGCGTACAGGTGCGCATGCGCGCCTGTAATGCCGGGATGCCGGCAAGATGGTGCGTACTTGTTTATACGTTGTCATAGCCACAAGCGCATGGGCACCAGAAGTTATGTGTGGGTGCGCATGTGCAATGTGGATAATGAGACGCTGGTATACATTGTAGTGTACACTTGTTTATATGGTGTTATGGTTACAAGCACAGGAAATAGGTAGATGATGTTGGCACATGGCTAATGGGAGGGTGTATTTAAGGAGGCCTTTAATTTACTCATTAGGACGCTCCTTCATCATGGCGTAACATCTTTTGACATATTATATCATGCTCCCCTGATGAACCTTGCTGAGAGGGGAAACGCGTCGGGAGATTCTCTGGCCCATACTGGGGTTCACTTTACCTCAGGGAACAGATGAGTATTTGATTATATATTTTTTTGCCCTTGATAGGGAAAGAGAGAGGGACTACTAGGGTTAGCCTTCTTCTGGTAGGGGCCGTCCTCATCAGGACGATGACCCCATAAGTACCTATCTTAAGGGGCATAATAGGGCTGGTACAGGGTGAGTGTATGTTTGTGGGGCTTTTTTGTTTGCAATGTATCGGTACTGTATCTTGAGCCTCATTGAATAGTGTTGTTATTCCTCCCTACTGTACCGCCCTGTGTGTATCTATTGCTTTGTTTATATTTTGAGATAGTATCAACAATAGGGGTTAGTTAGTATTTTAATTGGTAATTAATAAAATTGTAGTTTTATTAGGGTTTTTTCTTCATTCTGGGATAGTGTCTAGTACCCTGATAATTTTTGGAGATCAATTTGACAGTGAGTTGTTTCATAGTTTTTTCTGTTATCGCTATGGCAAGTTTTCTAACTGGTCCAGTTAAATTTGATCAATGGGCAGTAGAAGCTAAAAAGGTATTCTCTGATTGTGATTTGGATACGGAGGGCAATAAAGTTCTGAGTATCAGTGTAGCCTTTAGGAATTTATCCACGGCTTATAGAAAAAATATTAAATCGTGGTGGGAGGTGCAATCATTGGAAAATTATATAAAAGCAGGTATAGTGCCAAAAGGTTTGCGAAGTCCGGTGAAGCCAGCTGGTAGATCTTGTACATCAGCCCTTTTGACCAAGTGGGAAAAAGAGCTAACAGAAAGCTCCATAAGATTGATGCAGTTGTTACTTGAGGAGGAAAAAATAACATTTGAGACCTCTGCTAGAGATTTGAGGGACTCAATTGATCAGACCCTAAAATTTAAAAACGAATCTGATTTCCAAAGACGCGAACTTATACTGCAGAATTCATTGAAAAATATCAGTGGTCTCATTAGGGACCGTATACATAAGCAGTACGTTCGAGATCTTGTGAATTAGAGAGAAGAGAGCATATCATTTTTTGAGTGAAAAGGGGTCTGATTTTCCTCTTCAGAACATGTGTCTTCTGTTACAGAGAGCTAACTACTTGAGAAAACAGTGGTATTATTCATGCTCAAAGGGGGAGCGTGATAGAGTAAAGAGTAAAGGGAGATGGCGTCTCAAAGAGCCAGATCTGTTTGGCTCTTTCAAGGTCTTGGGCATTACTCCTCTTTTTTAGAGGGATATGGCGGGGGAATCAGTATGTTCTCGAGGATCGTCAACAATAACCCTGGAGGAGATAAGGGAGGGTGATTAATAACATAATCAATCTTAAACGGACCGACATTATCTGAGGATGAAATAGGAATCTTTTATCACGGGTCTTTCATTCGTTCCTACAACTCATTTTGACCTTTTGTTTGGACCAAGGATATTAATCTCTTTGTACGCAAGTTTTAAGTGGGCTAAATTTTGTTAGTTAAGAGCAGGCAGAAGCAGATTTATTGGGGGTTGAAGAGGAGGATTTAGGAGGTAATAGAACTCTAGAGGACTTTTAGACGAGAATGTTCAATTATGTGGTCACTCTATGATTTGGTACCGAAAGTACTAGGATGCCCCCCCGCAATATTAATTGTCCAGAAATTTGATATGTTTCTGAAATTTGATTACAAAGGAGATGGAACATATGGCCTGTAATAGATTATGATATACAGACTAATTACTCAAGTGCAGAAGATGGAATCGCTCCTTATGATTAGAGAAGATCTGTCTATCCCCCCTTATTAAAAACCATCGGATAAGGGAGGAAATATCTGTAATCATGAACACAAAACAATATACGGAGATGTGTTATAGCTAGAGATGGGCGAATCGATTCTAACGAAGTGGAATGGTTTTATTTAGAATTTCAGGGAAAACTTCGGTTCGGAACGACAGTCGAGTTTGGGGACTTCGGGTGAACGAAGATGTGCTTTTGATTGATAAAATGGCGGGCGAGAAATGGCGCTACATGGGAAAAAGCACTCTGGGAGGGAAGATGGGCTAGCCTGCATGACATGTGCAGGAGGTGAAGCCAATCAGAGACCGGGCGGGATTCTGTGACGTCACCGCACTATATTAAGTGACGGGCGCGGACAGCACAGGAGCTCACCACTCCTATCACTTTGCTCATCAGGAGGTGCTGCAGCGGGCTGATAGCTCTTATGAAGATTGATTTTATATAGCGTTTTTCTGGGGGGTGTCTCAGCTTGTCTCAAGACTGTTTCTTAATTTTTCTTTTCAAATTTTTTGGGTTTTGGATCAAACCAGTGTGCGTCCACTGCAGTGCATATCATTAAATTTTCCAAAGTGGATCTAAGCCAGTTCGTTGTTTCTTTTAAAAAACCGCGTTTTTAAAATAAAAAATCCCAACCCCTTTTTGGTGCTAAATTTCTATTGCGAAATTTACATCCAGGGGTTAATTAGCTTGTTTGCTGGTGTGCGACCCAAAAACCGTCTTTTTCCCCCAAAATAAAAATTTTTCCTGTAGCCAAAATTCAAAGAAGGTTAATTAAACGTATCCTTGTTGTGTGGCGAAAAAAAACACCAATTGTAACACGTACAAAAGCTCTTTTTTTGTGGGGAAAATTCTTTGGCGAAATTTACTCCGGGGGGGTTAAATTTAAAGGGTTGTTTTGCTGGTGCTGCCCCAAAAAAACCGCCCTTTTTCAACGCCAAAATAAAAAATTTTTTCTGAGCCTAATTCAAAAGAAAAGGTTTAAATTACCACTGTATCTCTTTTTTTGTGGGGGTAAAAACCCAAATTTGTAACACGCTACAAACTACTTTTTTTGGGGGGCTCAATTCCCTTTTGGCGCAATTTACATCCGGGTTAATTAAGCGTTTGTTTTGCTGGTGTGCTGACAAAAAAAAACCGTCTTTTTCAAGCCAAATAAAAAAATTTTTTCCTGGCCTAATTCAGCCAAGGGTTTTTAACTGTTTTTCTTTTTTTGAAAAACACGTGAAAAAACGACACTCAAGTTTTCCACCATTTTGGGCGCAATTTTCCAAGGGTTAAAGCTTTTTCGGGTTTTCAGGACAAAAAATTTAAAAAAAAATATAAATTTCATTCAACAAACATTTTCCTGAAATTTTTTAAAAAAAACAGTAAAGTCAGACAAAAGGGGCAGGCTCTGCCCTCGAGGGGAAATGGGACAAACATCGAACAGGCCCCGGGGCGCAGCACAGCAAGGGGCGTCGCAAGGGGTATCGTGAGGCCAAACTCGCTTAACTAGCGGCCGTGGTTGTTCAGCAACCCCCGGGGTTTCTTTATTGTTTTACTAGGCATCCCCCCTCCCAGATACATTGACAACCCCAGCCCAAAAGTCGGGGGGAACCCCAGACACAACCCTTGTTGGGATGGCCCCGGGGCGGGAGGGGCCCCAAACCCGTCCTCAGCCCGCCTCTGTCCCATCCGGTTCCCTCAGCCAGAGATTATATGTTGGGGCGGGTCAGCCCACATAAACAGGATGAACAATTTTAGGAGGCAGCACAGCTACTTGGGAGCAAGAAATGGGGCCAAAATCGCCTGCTTCTTGCAGGGCGGCAAAGTATGATGTTGAGAGGGCATGGGAGGTATGTTGGAGGGTAGCCTCTGATCAAAGACGGTTGAAGGGGACAGGACGATAAAAACACAAATAGATTTTTGTACCCGACCGAAATTGGGGCCGTGTGAGGAAGGGTTTCCATGTCAGGGAAGAGGGCGTCAGTTTGTCGTCGGGGCACAGCGCAGCCAGAAGGGGTCGTGGTGGGGGGAGTCAGGGTAGCAGCAATGTGAGGTCGGGAGCCAAGCGGCCACAGGGTAAAAAACCCCCCTTTGCAGGTCCAAGAAAGTAGCAGCACAGGGGCTCACGAGGCAGCGGCGGGCAGTTGTCATCAGTGCGGAGGGTTTTCGGTAAAATCCGTACTCGGCGGTGTGGCGTTCTTTGTAAGACACCCGGGGGAGCCCAATATGGGTAAGTGAATCGTGGGCAGAAATGAAGCGTGGCCCGGGAGCTAACGTTGGCACCACGGCCCTGCGTCAACACATAGGTCACCTCCGGTGGCCCGGGGAAAAAAGTGCTCGATGTGGGGTCCTCCTGCCCGCACAACAGCAGCAGCAGAGCACGCCCCGTGGCATGCAAGCCTTTTTGCCAGTCAAGGGTCCCCACCTCTGCAAGGGGCTCTTTCTTTTGAAAATTCTCTCCCTTCCGGCTCCTGCTCCTCGCTACTATGGCGCCAGCAGTCGTTCGCGAGGCGATTGCAAAAAACAAAAGTAACGTCCCCCTTGAACTGACCGGGGGGGGTTCCTCAGGCTCACGTACTACCGCCGCGGCTTTCTGGGGAAGCTGGGGGGGGGGGGGGGAGGGAACCCTCCATCAGTAGTAACCTTAGTCGGAGTCACTGTGAGCACTTCCTTCACCCGCCTAGTGAGGGGGGCAGTCGCCCGCCAAGAGGACCGGGCAGCCCTGAACCCAAAAAGGGTGGGCCATTGGGGCGCATCTGCCACCTCAGTTAAAAATCCCTGGACTACGGGCACCAAAGGATGTGTGGCCGCAACTTGCCGAGTTTCAGGGGGAAAAGCGCCCTGCCGGCCAGTAGGTGGCTCGGGCGGGGTTTCAGTGGGGCGGGGGGGCCCAATCTTTTTCCCCAAAAGGAGAACCCGCTTGCCCAGGGAAATGTGGAACGACGGACTTTGTAAGATAATCAGGGTGGATCGGCCAGGTTTCCACAACCCCAATGCCTTAGGCGTATTTGGGGTTCAAACTCTGCCTCAGCCCTTTCTGATCCCGCCACCCCTGTGCCACACATCTGCTGAAGTTTCTCCATCTGCCTACCCATCTTTCCCGGGGGCGGGTTTGCACCCCCCCTCAAACTTTGTCTTTGTGCCACTCTATGACCTATGTGTGCTGCTGCTGTTGCCGTGACTTTCCAACTGTGTCATTGTGCCACTGTCTGACCTCTGCTGGCTGTGGCGTCCCATGTCCTCCAACTGTGTTTTGTCCCACTCCCTGCCCTCATGCTGTGCCCGCCGTGACCTCCGCTCTCGTCTTTGTGCCATCTTGGTTCCTCCTGTTTTCCACCTCCAGAAAGTCTTTGTGCCACTGCCTGTCTCATATGCGCCCCCGTGACTCCACCTGTGTTTTTGTGCCATCTGTGGCTTAATACTGTTTTGCCCCCTCCAGATGTCTTGTCCCACTGCTGATCTCATGCTGCTGCTGTCGTGACCCCCAAACATGTATCATTGTCCCACTCTGGGGCCTTAATACGTTTTGCCCCCTCCAGAATGTCTTGTGCCTCCCTGCCCCTCTTTACTGCTGCCGCCGTGCCCTCCGCTTCAGTCATTGTGCCACTCTGTGGTTCCTGTTTTTTTTGCCCTCCAAAATGTCATTGTGCCATGCTGACCCATGTGCTGTGGCTCCCGCCGTCCCCTCCCACCTGTCAAAATGTTGCCACCTGAGCTCTCGCTTGTTTTTTTCCAGCTTTCGCTGGCATGCTTTATCAGGCTACTTTCCCCCGCTTGAGTTTTTTGGTCATTTTTTTGCCCTTTAAGTGCCCGGGGAAATTTTTATATTGAAGCGATTCTTAAAGAGGGGGGCAGTCTCTGGTGTTATAAAAACAAATTGTTGAAGCCAAACCAAGCCCCCTTGATATTTAAGCATGGCAAACGTTTACGCACTCTGCAGGTCTGTGCACCCTGGAAATAGTGTTTTTACGCGTTCGTGCCAAAGTAATTGGGGACCGAATTTTTTTTGTCGGAAAATTCGGCGAAGTGACCAATCGAATTTTTGGAAATTCGCCCTTTCTCTAGTTATGCCTGTTGAATGATGGGAATTGTTATGCAAATGAGGAGTGACCCCACCTCTAGTTTTTTTGCTGATTTTGGAAAAATATTGTGACTGACCCTTGGAAAAGGGATTGTATCAGATAAAGAAGAAAGTTCATTTGAGAAACCCATCCTATGTAAAAAATTTCTACACACTCCTAGAATAAGGGAAAAAACCCTTTAAAAAGGGAGATGTTTTTTCGGGTGTAGTTCGTTATTAAATGCTATATATATTTTTGATAAAATATTGAGAAAATTTGTACAGCTTTACCTTCATATATCTGTGATACTTCAGACCTATTGATGAAACTGGAGGGAATCTCTTGGTACTGAAACCATTTTGTATTTTTTGATGTTAGGCTTATATAGCTGAAACCCGGCATAAATGGGGTTTTTTGGTGTTGAGTATTATTGTGCTGTGGGGGGTGAAATCAGGGAAAGAGGTGTCTTTGTGTTGGGTCTATTAGATTTATTTAAAGCACAACTATTCCCTTTTTGGGATCTGGGATCTTCCCAGCTCGGGGGAGGTATGGGGACCCCGTGTGCCCCCACATATGCTAATTTTTCCCGGGCTGGTGGGGGAAAGATTGGTCTTCTGTGATAAAAAATAAAGAATGGACTTAAAAATTTTTGTTCTGGGGTCGTTTCATATGATATTTTCATTTTGGGGAACGGCCCAGGAGTATTTTTTGAGCAATTTTCTCGATTCCAATAAAAATGAGATTTGGTTTAAAATTAAACCTATGAGTGGTACAGACAAATTGGATTTTTGGATGTTGAGATTCGGAGGCCCTACAAGGGGCCCTTGGTCCCGTATATTTGGGAAAACCCAAAAGCTCAAACAGTCTGCCCCTTTTGGCATGTCATCATCCAACTGCATTGAAGAAGGAATACCGCGAGGGCAGTTTCTGGAGTGAGGGAAATTGTCACAAATGAATGATTTTTTCAGCAGGCACGTGTTTGGATCAGGTTTCTCATCTGGGGTACCAATTGAAGAAAGATCTGAAGCATTTGGTATGCTAAGAGAGGGGAAACGATCGGGCCCTTTTTGGTTCCGAAAGTAAGGAGGAGAAGGATCAAAAAAATAGAAAGGATCATTCCACTTTTGACAATGGGCCCATTGAGATGGGGAAAAAATATTGGAAAATACTGGGGTAATTTACAGACAGATATTGATCTTTCTGTTTTTACCTAAGAAACCACAATTAACATATGACGGGAGATCTTTACGGAAGTTGGCCCACACCCCTTATGATCGCCCCCAGAAAAAAGGTACATGGCTGGAAAGACTCCTAAGGTTTTTCAATGGGGAAATTGTGTTGTTTTCCTTACATAAGAGACAAAATCATTCTGTGATCAGGAGGGGTAAAGGTATTTCCTAAGAGATTTTTTCAATTGTAAATGGGAAGGTTTGTATTCTATGCATATGTCCCTGCAATCGATTTATGTGGGAAAAAACAGTTCGCCCAATTGCGTCGCAGGGTAGGAGATCACCTGGGTGATATACGGATAGAAGAGTACGCGTTTGCCCGGCATGTATGGGACCACTAATGGTGACCGACATGCTTGAAATTCCCTAGTCTAGGATTGTATCCCTCCCCCGGAAAAGGGGAAATTTTTGGATCAAAAAAATTTGAAAAGGGAAAGCAAAATGGTTTTTCAGATTGAAATCCATAAATCCAAATGGACAAAATGAATGATTACAATTTGGATGTTTTTGTAAAGCTTTTTGCTCGTTTTTGCTGGTTGGTTGTTTCTTTTGATTGTAAAAGTGAATGGAGATATCGGACCTGAGTTAGGTCTTTACTTTTTTAAATTTTACGAGTTTTTCAATTGGGGGGGATATATTTGATGTTTTTTCATTCCCTTTGTTATGCCCTTATTTTTTGTGTCCCTGCTCTTCTATACTTACCTGTGTGTCATTCTTGTTATCGTTAGTTTAGTATTCTATTCTTGAAAAAAAAATGTCCGCTGATGATGAAATATTTTGTTTTTAAAAGTTTATCTTTACAATTGCACTTTATACAAAAACAAAAGTATTGATTGGTTTGTTGGCATGTTACATTTTGACTATGTTTTTAAATGTTCCAGGACGCTAGATTGCAGCGCATGCCCCTTTAATCTTTGTGATGCGTAATTGTGTGGGCGCAGTGATTTTCGGTGTGGCGATGAAGTCCATGCCCGGAGCTTACTTTGATGTGCGCCTGCGCACTTATTGTTGTGTTATCTTGTGGGCCCCGGAGGTTGCGTACAGGGCGCATGCGCGCCTGTAATCCCGGGATGCGGCAAGATGGTGCGTTTGTTTTACGTTGTATACCAAGGATGGGCCCCGGAATTATGTGGGGGTGCGCATGCGCAATGTGGATATTGAGACCCCGGTATAATTGTAGTGTACACTTTTTATATGGTTTTTGGTTTAAAGACAGGAAATAGGAGATGATGTTGGCAATGGTTAATGGGGGGGTGTTTTTAAGGGGGCCTTTTAAATTTACTCATTAGGACGCTCCTTCATCAGGGTAAATTTTTGACATTTTTTATCATGCCCCCCTGATAAACCTTGCGAGGGGGAAAAGCGTGGGGGAGATTTCTGGCCCTTACGGGGGTTCATTTACCTCGGGGAACAATGAGTATTTGATTATTTTTTTTTTCCCCTTGATGGGGAAAGAGAGGGATATTAGGGTTAGCCTTTTCGGTGGGGGCCCCCCTCTCGGGACGTGCCCCCATAAGTACCTATCTTTAAGGGGCTAATGGGGGGGTACAGGGTGGTGATGTTTGTGGGGCTTTTTTGTTTGCAATGTATCGGTCTGTATCTTGAGCCTATTGTAGTGTTGTTATTCCTCCCTACTGTACCGCCCTGTGTGTATCTTTGCTTTGTTTATATTTTGGTAGTATCAACAATGGGGGTTATTAGTTTTTTAAATTGGTAATAAATAAAATTGTAGTTTTATTAGGGTTTTTTCTTTTTGGGGATAGTGTCTAGTACCCTGATATTTTTTGGAGATCAATTTGACAGTGAGTTGTTTCACAGTTTACCATATCGCAATTCCTGATGTCACGCCGGTGACGGCGCCAAATGCGTTGTTAGTGATTTGATTGCTGTATGTTTTTAGAAGGTTTTTGCTATTTTTCTGATACGAGTTTACAACAAATAAATAAGTTGAGTAGTATCAGACTCCATGTCTTACGGAGCAATTGTTTTGTGGGCGATCTTAGTTTTTCCCCTTTAATTTTAAAGGGCCACTTTTAAAACACATTTCTTCACTTTTACAACGGGCCCCCCCAGAGTCGAGCCGCAGTTTCCCCCTTTCAGGGCGTGTGCTCCCCGTGCGTCCCATCGTTACCCACGGTTTGCCAATGCGTGTTGAAACCATAGTAATTGACCCCCCATGGCCTGTGGCCGTTGAGGCAAAACCCCGCGCAAGCTTTCAGAAATTTGAAGTTGCCCGCCCGTCCCGGGTGTGTAAAACGATTAATGCAGTTGGTCTTTGAACGTTCTTTCCTTGATCGAAAAGGAAAGATGAATTTGAAAGGCGCAGGAAAGGGCCCCTTTAAAAACCCCACATGAACTTTACCCATAAGGCTTGCGTTGACATTGCGCCGCCCTGTAGACGCGTTGGGGCCGACGCAGCTTTTTGGGGGTTGGCTGGCGCTCTTTTTGTTGTGGGCCCGATCCAGACCTCCCCAAAATAATTTTTTGGAATTTATTAGGGGGGAAAGGCAAAATTTGGGAATAAAAAGGGGTTTGGGCCCCGCGCAGTGAAGGGCTTAATTGTTCCTGATTTCAACCAACCTGTTTTGTTTCCCAGGAGTTTGGTGGCATGAAATTACAAAAGATAAATTTTTGGGGTTTTTAAAAGGAAAATTTTGAAAAGAGTTTAATTTTAAAAAAAACTCCTGTGGCATGTGGTTTTTTTGTGTTTTTTTTTTAAGAGGTTGTCTTTTGTAATGACGCCCAAATGCTAATCAGGGGCACAAATTCTAAAGGAGTTATGTAAAGGTTGTGGTTTTTTGTAGAAAAGGTTTCTATGCTAACCCCCCCAGAAGTTCCAAAAGTCCAAAATGAGGGGTTGGCCCCCAAGGTTTTGCGATTCAAATCTCCCCAAAAAAGTGTCTGCTGTGTCCTTTTTGGGACCTTTAAAAGAAAATGATGTGCTTTTGGTTGTCATGTTTTGGGTAAAATGTTGGTTCCAAAATCTTGTTTTTGGCCATTTTTGTGGGCTGAAGTTTTTGCCCCATTTTTTGCCCCCCAGAAAGTGTTTTGGCTTCTGTCTAAAAAAGAGACGCTTTAGTAACGATTTGGCCGATCATGGTTGGTAATCCAATGTTTCCTGCACCAAATCACCACCAAACGCATTCGGGGGAAATCATCTTTTAACCAAGTTTTTGGGCCAAACCAAACCAAGCAAACTTTCAAATATTTTAAATAATGGTTAGGTAAAAAAAAAAAAGTTTTAAAAATGCCCTTTTTGGGCCAAATCCGTCCAAAGCTTTTTGGGGGAAAAATGCAACGACATTTGTCAGCACCAAACCCCTCAAACAAAAACCCAGCTCACAGAAAAATGAAAGGTGTATTTTTTTTGCCCCTTTTGGGAGGGCGCAGTTACCTGCAATGGCTTTAGTATGCATACCAACCAAAAAGGTTTTAAAGAAAACCCCAAAAAAAAGGGCCACAGCGCTAACCAAAAAAAACATTGGAAAACAAGGCCCTTGGGTCAGTGCTTTGGCCCGCCAGTGGACCCCAAAAAATAGTTTTCCCGACATTTTTGCGCCATAATTGTCTAAGTTTTTGGGCTACTGCAGTGTAGAATAGCCCAAGGGCCCGTATGTGGAACAATATGTAAGTTTGTTGGCAAGGATATGCTTAATAAGCATATTTGGATGTAGTATGCAAGGGGACTATTCCGTTTGAGGGCGCAGGGTTTAAAGGTACATTTTACAGCGTGTATTAGCGGCACCCTTTAAACCCGGGCCCCAAATGAGGGGTCAACTTCATTGTAGGGCCCTGCCTAGAGGACACTGAGGGTCGGAAAGTGTTTCCTTTTTGGAAAACCACGAGCCCCCAAAAGGGGATTGCCCCGAAGTGGCCCCAAAAAAGGGCGTCTTACTTTTTTTGGGAATGGCAAGTTTGGTTCACATAGCCACCCCTCCGTAATCATCTATTGAAGGAGGGCTTAGGGGAAATATTTTCCCCAATTTTGAAAAAGGCTGTGTGCAAACCCCTCACCGTCTTGTGTCAGTGTCTGTCGTGAGCTGTTGTTGAACCCGACTTTCCCTTATTTTTTTGTTGAAGGAGAAATTCTGGAAAGGCCAAAAAACCCCCCAAAAATGCGACATGGAGCAGCAGGACCAAGTGATGTCGTTAGGTCAACCCCCATCCCAAACATCCCGATCCAACTTCCCGACGAACACTTCTCACCTTGCAGACCCCAAAAATTTGTCCCCAAATTTTGCACTGTGTGTGTGAACACATGAGTGTGGCTTTTTTTTGGGACCTTGTGGCCAAACCCCCGCTGGATCAGTTGCTCCAATGTTACCCCCAATGTCTCCACTTTTGGGGGTAATGCAAATCGCTTTTATGTGAGGTACCAAAAATTGGGGGGTAGGTGACCTTTCCCCAAACCATTGAGAGGTCTGTACCCGCTGTCGCTCCCTTTAAATTTAATTCCCCAAAAAACTTCTTCGGGAAAATGGGACCTCAAAACCCTTTGGGCCTGCAACCCAACCCATTTTGGGGTTGGCACCAATGGGGCCTCCAGTACTGTTTGATTAACCCCCACCAACTAGCCAAAACAAGCAAGGACACACACACTGTTTTCCCCCCCCCCCCCTTTCAACTTTGCAGGAACAGATTATGTAGGACAACGAAGTGAGCTGTTGTGACTTTCCCCCATAAAACCCATGTAATAACATCCCCCCTTTGGCAATTTTACATCCAGTGAAGCCCCTTGCATGCCCGCAAGGCCGGGTCGGCCCAAAACAACCGCGAATTAGTGCACATTGTCCCGGGGTTTTAAAGGGGGGAGAATATGATGATTTGCCCCCAAAACCCCGAAAAGTGCGCAAGGGGGGAAAACATCCTCAGTTGGCTGAAAAGTCAGGATCCGGTTTTGGCACCCACACCCCCTCCGTAAAAAATCCGAAAAGGTACGCTGATCTGAAGGTCCGAAACCCCCGGCTGTTTCAGCGTTGGTCAGCCCAAAAAGGAAAAGAAGAAATGGTAAAGGGTGGCTTTCGCTACAACTCCCCCAAATTTTGGTGCTGTTGGAAAGGGTGGGCATTTGGGGGGGGGGGGCAACACAACAAGACCAATAAATCCACAGACTATGTCCATGCATTCCGCCCCCTTGTTTAAGTGGAACTGCGTGGAGGATATGGGTTAACCATCTTAAACAATCGGCCGATTTGCGAACACCTTGCCCATTTCCCCAAAGCCCTTGTTTGACATGTGTTGGGAGTGGGACAGTTTTTAAGAGCAATGTCCCATCACTTTTTGGGGCCCCAAAAAGGGGCATGTTACCTTGACAAATATTGGGGGTGGCCAAGCAAGCTAGGCCTTTCAAACAATATCACCAACATATGTTTTCCAAAACTGGCTCCATTGGTCCAGACTAATACCCACCAGTCAGGACCCAAAAAAATTGGTGTTTGATCTAGGTGTTGGGGAACCCCCAAAATTGAAAAACACAACGGAGAAAATGTAGGTTTCTATATTCCCGTAGGGGAAAACGGTTTGAACTTGTCCCCGAGTTGTGTTGTTTTCAAATTTCAACAGGCAGAAGTCAGCGCCGGCAGAGCACACGCCCCCGAAGGGGATTTTGGAGAGGGGGGGACAAGGGCGGAGCCAGATATTTTTAAGTGGCCATACTTTACACACATTTATGGGGGCCCCCTATGTTTAAGAGATGAAACAATGGTGGTGTGTTTCCAAAAGGGGATTGGTCCTCGACCCCCGGGACAATTGCCAACCACATTCCTTTTGATGCCCCTCCAAAAATCATGTGAATCTAGATTCCCTTGCTTGGCCCAAACAAGCCAGGCTGAAACACACATACTTTGGTGACCTGGCAAACAGTGTGGGCTGCAACTGCAAACTAGAGGGGGGACGTGGTGTTATTTGGTTGCCTCCGACCCTTTGATTTCTCTTTCACTCCCGGACCCAAAGGATGTATGTGACTCTTTTGGTGCCCGGTCCCCCGGAGCCACAAGATAGGCCGCCATTCAGACCCAAAAGCTCAGGGGTGGGGAGGTGCCAAAACTGGCTGCGGTTGAACGGTGGAACGAAATGTGGCCCGAATAGATTAGAATTTTCCCGGCCTCTGGGCTGTTGTGGTTCCTCCGGATAAATTTTTTGTTTGTGGTGTTTTTTTTTGTATTTTTTTTATGTTTTTCTTAAAACAAGAGTAATGCAATTAGCAGCTTGTTTATTCATTTTTGAAGGTTTCAAACCTGTGTGTGGTGTGAATGGGGGTCTATCTGCTCCAGCATGCTGTAAGGCTGTGATGTTTAGATGGCTTCAAAAATGTTGAGCACAAGTGACAAAATGCGGCTAAAATGGTTTGGGATTGACTGGTTGGGTCAGTGGTTGTAAATTTTTAGCCAAAGAGTGTGAATGTTTGATTCAAAAAATGCCCCGACTATCAATGGGTGACGGGTTTCATTTTTGGGTTTTCTAATGCCTTCAAAAATGAACCCTGTAGCCTGACCCAATGGGCAAATATGCCTTTTTACCACATGGGTTTAAAGGGGACATGAACCCAAATTTCTTGATCTTGGCCGTTGTAATTAGGGCCCAAATTGGGGGGACAGACATACAAAAATGGATGTTGGTGCATTGTCGCTCTGGGGAACATTAACAATGATTGGCAGGTTGAAAAAAGAATGTTGGCTGGCACTTGACCTTACTTGCAACAGGTTCGTTTATCAGTTCCAGGGCCTTAGTGACTAGTGTTTTTGTAGCTTCCTTATTGGGTGATTCGGATGCGACGGATAGAGAATATCTTAGAGGTTGCTTGGATGAGTGGAAAAAATGTGCAAAGATTTATGGCCGATTGGGGGACAAAGTGTACTTAGTTCTAATTTTGGGAAAAGGAGATTATTGAGGGGCTTAAAGGTGAGAAATTATGCCTTCTGTGCCTTGCCGTTCGTCAAGACGGGGGTTTTCAGATTGGGTTTCGTCTAAGGTCATTGTTCTTTATTTGAGGCTGGTTGTGATGTATTTTCGCACGAAAGCGTCCGTAAACACCTCCAGAAAAATAAGGGGCCCGGGGGAGGGGAAAAAACCCTGTTGGAGAGCCACAGGGCCCCCCAAGACCTGTGGTGTGTGGGTTTTTGTGGACATACTAAACGAATAAAAAATGAAGAAGAACAAAGACATTTTTTTCCCAAAACCCCCCCCCCCCAAAAAAAAAAAAAAAAAATCTGTGGACCCCTTTGGGGAACATGTGCCCCCAGGGGGCAAATCTGGGCCTGTGTGCTAAATTGCATTGGTTATGTGCTGGACTTAGTTAATTTCCAGGGATTTTAAATAATTTGTAGTGGAGATTTTTGGGTGGAAAATATCCATTTTTTGTCATTAATGTGATTGCTCTAAAAGTGTTTAAAATTAATGTCTTTTTCCCCCATTGTTAAAGTTGTGTGAAGTAATTATTTTTACTAAGCAAGCCATTTTATTCATATCTGTGTCATGTATCTATGCGGCGAAAAACCGTTCCCTAATATATTGCAAATCGGCCCAAATGTGGCACGTTTGGCAAAGTTAAACCCGGGAAAAGATTAGCGTCGGAGATCAGTCCCCTAGAAATAATGTGGGGTGTATTGAGGCGAAAACGTTTTGATGTTCTTGCAAATCGGGCCACACTTTGTGGCCCTATTTGCAAAATAATTACGGAAAGGATTTCGGCGCGAAGAAAAATTACACAGTAAAGTAAAAAAATGGGGTTTTATTGAAATGTTACTTCTTAAAAAGACAATAAAAAAGTGGGGGAAAATTACTTCAAGGCATTAAAAAACATTTTGGACAATCACACTAAGGACAATTATAGATGTGGTTTTTATCAAAAATATATCCCCTACCCCAAAGTATTTCCCAAAGTGCCCGGAAATGCCCCTAATGTGAAGCACATTACCAATGAATGTGGCCAATGTGCCAGGGTTGGCCAGATGTTGCACAGAGGTTTTCCTGAGGTTGGCCTATGTTTGCAAAACTTTTCGATCACAAAAAATTTTTGAAAATTTTTTCCAGCTTGAGGTTTAATGCAATTCGTATATCCCCTTAAAGGTTGGGGACTGTGGACCCCCAAACAGGGTTTTTGCTTTGGGGGATTCTTCTGGCAAAATTGGGGAAGAGAGTACTGTGGCAGGTTGAAATCGAGCACATTACAAGCATTCGAGCTGCAAGGCTTTGCCGTCAGATAGAACATTAAAAATCGGCACATAAAAATTTTTGGGGGGACCATATTATTTTCTTGGCTAAGGAAAAAATTTGAAAAACAAAAATCATGGAATTCTTATTTATTTGGGTTTTTTTTCGTTTACCCCCCCTATTATTGTTCATTTTATTTTTAAAAATCGGCACAACTTCGTGAGTCTTTCATTTAATTCGGGCTGTACAGTTTTATTCAGATTGCATTAGAAAAACCTAAGGGTCGCTCGCTCCCTTGGTCCAAATAAACCGGCCCTTTTTAAAATTAGCCAAACACAACAGAGCCCCTTGGATTTCTTTTCCCCATAGAAAATCTTGAGAAGGTAGGGTCAGGGGCCGGGCTGATTTTGGGTTAGGGCGAGCCCCCCCTTTTTTTTCCCCAAACCCAATCACCCAGTACTAGAATATTTCCATAGCCCAATAAAAACTTTTAGGGGGCCTTCTATCGCGCCCCTTTATATTGCCGCTGGGGTCAAACCAATCAGCTTTTTCTGCCTTTTTACTGTATTTTGAACTGTCCCCCTTTTCAGTTGATTGGTATCTTCTCCCTGTTTTAATGTTCACTGTCGCTCCTTTTGATTGGTTAATACTCCTCCATGGTTATAATGGGTCATGTCGTCCCATTCTTTAAAGGTGGTTTTTTTCCGCCAAAGAGAAGGCTTAAAGAATTTGAATTACTGTATTTCCCGGCCATTGTATATCCCAATTCCCGATGTAGCGCCCGGGGACGGCGATAAAAGCATTGTTTGGTTTTTACAGATTTATGTTTTAAAAAGGTTTCAGTCTTTTTTGTTAATATTTTTAATTAAAAAAAACTATTTTTTTAATCATATCCATGCCGACGGCGCTGCGAGCCAGATTTCATTGACCCGATTTCCCTAGACTACAATGGGAAAGTAGTCGCGTTGATTGGGCCCAGATAGCCAAAAACCCCCCTAGCTCAAAAAATCAGCTCTTTTTGCCTTTTTACGTATTTTGAACTGTCCGCCTTTGAATTGATTGGTCAATGTTTTCCCTGGTTTTAAAGGGGTCCCTGTCGTCCTATTTGATTTGGCCGGGATAGCCAAGCCCGCTAGCTCCCCCAAACAGCTCTTTTTTTGCCTTTTTACTGTTTTTGAATTCCCCCTTTGAATTTGTTTGGTCCATATTCTCCTAGGGTTTTAAAGGTTCATGTGCCGTATTTGATTTGGCTGGTTGCTGGGGAAATGAGAAGTGCTTTCAGAAGTTGAAATTTCTGTATTTCCCCGAATTTCCAATTCTAATTCCTGATGTAGCGCCGTTCTAGATTTTTGGAAAGTGAGTTTTCTTTTTTTTGTTTTTTTTCAGCTCTTTGTCTGATAATGTTTTACACCTAATAAAGGCAATTTTTTTTTTATTCATACTCCATGCTGCACGGAGCTGAGATTTCTGTTGAGATCTTCTATGTTCACTCTCATGTTCCGTTCTCGCTTCACTTCGCCTCCGCCGGATCATTTAGACCAGAATCAACCAGGTCTGCCTGTCGGAGCTGGCGGGGCGTTTGCAATGCGCCGCACTTTGCCGAATCGCGATCGTACATGCCTCGGAGTTTTCGAGGCGCCGCGTCCCCCCCGGAAAGCTTTACCCCGTGCCCACCGCGCCCATTGCACGCCCCTTCATGCGAGGCGCAGCAGAAAGTGGCGAACGCTGCGCCTAACATCGCATCCCTGCGTCTGACAGCGGATTCGAGCCGGTGAGGCGCAGTATACGCCAGAAAACAGGCGTAAATCCCGTTCATGCATGTCGCCCCCTAATCTTTTTCCTTAACATATAATAGGACTAAGGCTAGGTTCACACGGAGTAATTGAGGGGCGTAAAGTACACCCCGCAATTACACCGGTTTTCGGGACCTCGGAACATACTCTAGCGGGGCGGCCAGCAGCCCGCCGGTCCCATAGACATTCATTACTAGCGCCGCGTATTCACCGATAGTAATTAAAATGTCACTTCTCTTCCCGCGCGGTGGGGGAGAGGAGGCGTAATCCATAGTTCTCTATGAGAACTGTGGATTACTGTAATGACTGGGGTGCATTTCGCCCGTATTTGAGCGCAGTACGGTGCAAAATACAGACCCAAATGCGCCCCATTTGACCCCGTGTGAACCTAACCTTAATAGTTAAAAATGTACCATGAGCATCTAAGGCCTAATTTAGTTTAGCAGCAACTCCCAAGATCTGACCCGCCTATTACACTTATCAGGAGGGTAGTGATCACTGCAGTTGCATTTTCTAAATAGATATGCCCGGTATGTTGTTCCAGCTTGCGCCACCAGATCAAGCCCCCTCTCCCATTAATTTGTGGGTTTCAGCACATTAGGGGTTTTGATGTACTCATTTTTAGGAGCCTTATAACATTTACAGACCCTCTGAGGTACTGTTACAGTGGACATTCACTCACCTCCTTAGATTTTGCATCTTAATTTAAAATATTCGAGCATAAGTAAGCTTAATAAATAGAGATGGGCGAATCGATTCTAACGAAGTGGAATTCGTTTAGAATTTCAGGAAAAATTCGGTTCGGAACGAAGTCGAACTTTGGGGTACTTCGGGTGAACGAAGTGTGCTTTTGATTGATAAAAAATGGCTGCGAGCACATGGCGCTACATGGGGCAAAGCACTCTGGGAGGAAGAAGGGCATAGCCTGCATGACATGTGCAGAGGTTTAAAACCAATCAGAGACCGGGGGGGATTCTGTGACGGGCACCGCACTATATAAGTCCGGGCGCGAGCCGGGAGCTCACACTCTTCACTGTGCTCATTTAGGGAAGGTGCTGCGCGGTGATAGCTCTTACTGAAGAATTGTTTTTTATACAGCGTTTTTGTGGGGGTTAAGCTTGTCTAGAGGGAGTTGGTTTTAATTTTTTATTTTTAATTTTTTGGGGTTTTGGATTGAAATCCAGTGTGGCCCACCCAGTGCATATATTTTCAATTCCAAGTGGGATCAAGCCAGTTCCGTTGTTTTCATTTAAAGAACAGCGTTTTTAAAAAAAAAAAACCCCACTTCATTTTTGGTGCTCAATTCTTTGGAATTTAACCCGGGGTTAATTAAGCGTTGTTTTGTGGTGTGCTGACCCAAAAAAGTTTTTTTTTCAAGCCAAAATATATAAATTTTTCCTGTAGCCAATTAAAAGCAAACGTTAATTAAACTGTTTCTTTGTTGTGTGGCGTAGAAAAACAGCAATTTGTAACACGTCCCAAGCTACTTTTTTGTGGGGCTCAATTTTTGGCGCAATTTAACCCGGGGGTTTAAATTTAAAAAGATTGTTTTGTGGTGTGCTGACCCGAGAAACGTCTTTTTCAACGCCAAAATTATAAATTTTTTGTAGCCAAATTTCAAAAGCAAAGGTTAATTACAACTGTTTCTTGTTGTGTGGGTAGAAAACCGAATTGTAACACGCTAAAAAGCTTAGTTTGTGGGGCTCAATTTTTGGCGCAATTTCATCCAGGGGTTAATTAAGCGTTGTTTTGCTGGTGTGCTGACAAAAATAAACCCGTTTTTTTTCAACGCAAAATATATAAATTTTTCCTTACCCAAATTCACAAGAAAAGGGTTTAAATTACAATGTATCCTTGTTGTGTGGGGTAAAAAAACACGCTTTGTAACAGCTAAAAAAGCTATGTTTGGCGGCTCAATTCTTTGGCCAATTTACACCCAGGGGTTAATTAGCATTGTTTTGTGGTGTGTGACCCAAGAAACCGTCTTTTTCAACCCCAAAAATTAGAAAATTTTTTCCTGTAGACTAATTCACAAGCAAAGGTTAATTACAACTGTATCTTAGGTTTGTGGGTTTAAAAAAACCCGCAATTTGTAACACGCTCAAAGTATAGTTTTTGCGGTCAATTTTTGGCGCAATTTTACATCAGGGGTTTTTTAAGCGTTTTTTTTGCTGGTGTGTGCCCCCCAAAAACCGTCTTTTTCAACCCCAAAAATTATAAATTTTTCCTGTATCCTAATTCACAAGCAAAGGGTTTAAATTTAAACTGTATCTCTTGTTGGGGGCGTAGAAAAAACGCAATTGTAAACGCTAAAAAGTACTAGTTTGTGGGGCTCATTTTTGGCGCAATGTCACCCCAGGGGTTAAATTTAAGCGTTGTTTTGTGGTGTGCTGACAAAAATAAACCGTTATTTCAATGCCAAAAATATATACTTTTTTTTCCTGTACTAATTATGTCCCAAAGGGTTAATTAAGCTGTTTGTTTTTAATTTAGTAAAACAACAGTTTTTTTAAACGACACATAAAAAGTAAATTTTTCCCGGGCCATTTGTGGAGCGCAATTTTACCCAAAGGGTTTCCCCCAAAGCTTTTACTGGGCTCTTTGGGGAGTCAAAAAAAGGGTGAATATTAATCAAATACAGAAAGCATCATAAAACAGTGTCTGTACATTTTAGAAAAAACAGTAGTAGACAGGAGGTGGCAGGCTCTCACCTGCGAGGGGCAGTGGCACAAACTTTTCCCTGGAAAGGCCCAGGTCGCAGCACAGCAAGGGGACGTGCAGCGGGGTCACTCGGTGAGGCCAACTCCCGCTGTCATCTAGCGGCCGTGTGTTGTTCAGCCCCCCAAAAGGGTTTTGATTGGTTGACTAGGTCATCCTTTTCCTCCCAGATGACATTGAAAACCCCCCAGCCAAGAGTCGGTGGGAACCTCGACACAAACATTATTTTGGCATGGCCGGGAGCGGGCAAACCCTCATCTGTCCTCAGCCGCCTTGCCCCTGGGTTTCCCCTCACCCAGAGATTACTATGTGGTCTGGGCTCAGCGCCACTATATAGCGAGGATGAACTTTTTTGGGGGGGCATCAGCAGTACGGGGCACGAAGAAAGGGGGCCCAATTCCCTGCTTCTTGCAGTAGGCGGAAAAAGTTTAGATGTGGAGAGGGGCCCATGGAGGGTCACGTTGTGAGAGGTCAGCCTGGCATCCCAAACCCGGTGATGGGACAGAAAGTGACGATGAAACAAAAAATAGATGATGTTGTACCCGACCGCACTTGGGAGCCGGGTGGGGAAAAGGGTTCATCATCGTAGGAAAAAGGGGCGTCAGCTTGCGCGTCAGGCAGCAGCGCAGCCAGCAAGTGGGTCGTGTGGCCGTGAGTCAGGGATAGCGAGTGTGAGTTTGGGACCCAAGCGGCCCCGGGGTAAAAACCCACTTGCAGGTCAAAAAGTGCGCCAGGAGTCGCGTTTGGGGGCGGCCCCGGCGTAGCACTCAGTGCGGATGTTGGGGTTTTAAAATCCGATATCTGCTTTTTTGGCGTTTTTTTCTAAGAATCGGAGGAGCCGAATATGGGATATGTGAATTGTGGGCGAAAGTGAAGCGTGGCCAGGGGGCTAAGTTGGACCATGGCCTGGGTTTTTCCAACAAAGAGGGCACCATCCGGTGGCCTGGGAGAAAGTGGTAGATTGGTGGTCCCTCCTGCCGCCGCAGAAAAGCGCGCAGCAAGCCCAATGGCATGCATGCCATTGAGCCCTTCAAGGCTCCACCACCCCTGCAGAAAGGGGGCTGTTTCTCTTTGACATATCTCCCCATCCCGATTCCTGTCCTCGCTACTCATGGCGCCGCAGTCGTTCAGCGAGGGGGATTGCAAAGGGGGAAAAACAGATGGCAAACCCTCCTAAGGTGCGCAGTGACCGGTCCTGTCAAGTTGTTGGGACTGCAGTCCCTCCCTTTCCAAAAGGTGGACTCTGCACCGTTCAGGAAATAATGGGTTGTGCCGAGCGAGATGGAGAGTTTTCCCAAACCGAATTTCTTTTTCCAAAAAAAGGGGAGTCCAGATTATAAATATGTAAAGAAGGTGGGTCAAATCCTTGAGCTTATCGGTTTGTTCCAAGGGGCCCCCGGCAGCGCGGACGTCTGGAGCTGTAACTACGGGCGGGCCCCGTACTGTCCTTTAAGGTACTGGGTGAATGTGCTTCCAGCCAGGCCCCCCAACAACTTGGACAGGAGAAGCGCTTTTTCCCCACGTTGTCAAAATGCTGCACCTGCGCCAAAGTCCGCCTCCCCCACCCCACCACCATTCAGCCCCACAAGTACTGCTCCATCATACCACTGTGTAGGGCCAGCGGTGTCCGCAGTTTTACACTGGGTTGCCTTTGGGAACGAAATACACAGGGGAGGAACTGCTCCCCATCATGCAGCAAGAATCGTTTTGTGGCTTTCTCCGCACCCCTGCAAATCGGAACCATGGTGACGGACAATGGGAGTAAATGGTGTGCGCTGCACCGAGGAGGGATGGTCCAGCGCCCTGCATGGCGCAGGTTCAATTGGGTTTTGAAAAAAGGGTTTTGAAGTCTTCCCCCGATCTTCAGAACATTTGAAAAAGGCCAAGAAAAAATGTACATGCATTTATCCCTTCCTAAAAGCCCGGAACACCCCCCTCGGTTGCAGTGGGAGAAAGGGCCCCCCCCAAAACCCCTCTGTTTTTCGTGTTTTCCACCGTTGGAATTCCCCTGCACATGTTGGACCCCACTGTAAGAACGGGGAAAGGGCCCTTTAACTTTTTTTTGATGATCCAGGCCGACAGAAAATACCTCCCCTGTGTAACTTTGATGTCAGCCAGTGGCAGCTCATGCGTGACCTGCCGTTTGTTTTAGGCCTTTCGAGGAGGGGAGTTATTTTTCAGTCGCCAGGTTACGGGTTGAATAAAAATCATTCCACTGCTTCATGTCCTGGAACGATGCTGGAAAAATCTGTCTGGGGGAGGGGACGGAGACGTGGCGATTCTTCGTGGCCCCTGAGTGTGGTGGGGATTTAAATGGAGGGGAGGAGGAGGGCATTGGAGCAGAAACATTGTCTGGTGAAATGAGTGGTTTTTTCCAGGTGACAAAAAAGGAGGAGCAGGAGCAGCTGGGGAGGGGGATGGGGATGAGGAAGACGAGGCAGATGACCCAAGCACCCTGGCTTATACAGTGGGAAAAGGAGGGAGGGGAAACCCCCCCGGGTCACTTGTGCAGAGGCCCCCAGCAGCTTATTTTCCGGCTAGTGACAGCCCAAGTCAGCTCGGCAGAGGATGACTTTGGGTTCCATCCTATTTGGGCCCTCGCTACCCGGTCCAAAAAGGGGGCCTTTTCCCCGCATTGAGAGGAAGAAAACTCAAATCTATAGGGAAATCCTCCGTAATCGTTGGCTGCTGCCCTTGTGCGGCATGTCCCTCCTTGAAGTTGACGGGGGGTTTCCCGGTCACGTACTACTGCCCCGGGGGGGTGCTGGGGGGGGTGCGGGGTAGGAGCAGTCCAGTCCATAGTAGTAAAACCAAATCTGGGTCACTGATGAAAGTTCCTTCACCCCCAGTGAGGAGGGGAGTCCCCAGCGCAGCAAACAGGACCTGGGCAGTCCCTGAACAAAACAGGTTGTGGCCTATTGGACAGCACTCTGCCCTCGTTAGAAAATCCCCTGGACTATGGGCAGCCCAAAATGGATGTGTGGCCGCACTTGCCGAGTTTGCAGTGGAGAAGCTGTCCTGCCCGGCCAGTAGTGTGGCATCAGAGCGGGTGTTCAGTGCGGCGGGGGCCATCGTTACATCAAGGAGAACCCGCTTGTCCACGGGAAATGTGGAACGACTGACCTTTGTCAAGATGAATCAGGCGTGGATCGGCCAGGATTTCCACACACCAATGCCTTAGGCGTCAGTCTGGGTTCAATCTACCTGCCTCAGCCACTATTCTGATGCCGCCACCGCCCTGATGCCCCACATCTGCTGCCAGTTTCTCCATCTGCCTACCACCATCTTTATCAAGGACTGGTATTGCCACCCACCTCAACACTCTGTCATTGTGCCACTCTAGAAAACGTAATAAGGCTGTGCACATCTAAAATATACTTTGAAAAACGCAAGCATAGGTGCACACTGAAAAGGCAATAGCATATATCTAACACAAATATCAGTGGCACACTAAAGACTAAGTAAAAACTCAAGGTATATAGCATTATTGGAAATGCATTACTGCTAAGGAAAATATGAAAAACCTGGGACTCTTAGTTTACAGTATTTGATCAAAGATTGTATTAAGCTCACCTCCCAAAACGTCAAGGGGATCCCAGAGCAGGTGAGTCCCTACACTGAACATGTTACCTCACTAGGCGTCAATCCAGACTGCAACTTCAGGGAATGGTAGGAACTAGCAATTGGATTATCCTGCACTGGTTTAAAAGAGGCAGCTGAGTGCAGCAAGCCAATGAGATTGCCATTTCTCATATAGACTACAAAACGTAATAAGGCTGTGCACATCTAAAATATATTTTGAAAAACGCAAGCATAGGTGCACACTGAAAAGGCAATAGCAATAGCATACATCTAACACAAATATCAGTGGCACACTAAAGACTAAGTAAAACCTCAAGGTATATAGGAATATTGGAAATTCATTACTCCGCGGAGTAATCTGTGGCCGCAGTCAGGATGCGGCTCTGTGCGCGCCGGAGTGCACAGCCCAGGCGGCGTGCGCGTCATCACGCTGCCCGCGCGCGGCCTGGTGACGTCACGCCGCTGAAGAAAAGACCGGGAGCACCGACAGCGACAGCGACAGCGGCAGGGAGTGAGGTCAGGTAAGTGCTGTCAGGGTATTACTTTTAATTAGCGCTATTCATGCTGGGGGTCTATTATCTACTGTTATATGTGCAGGGAGGGGGGCTAGTTATCTATTGTCATATGCGCAGGGAGGGGGGCTATTATCTATTGTTGTTATATGTGCAGGGAGGGGGGCTATTATCTATTGTTATATGTGCAGGAGGGGTGTATTATCTATTGTTATATGTGCAGGGAGGGGGGCTGTTATCTATTGTTATATGTGCAGGGAGGGGGCTGTTATCTATTGTTATATGTGCAGGGAGGGGGGCTGTTATCTATTGTTATATGTGCAGGGAGGGGGGCTATTATCTATTGTTATATGTGTAGGGAGGGATGCTATTATCTATTGTTATATGTGCAGGGAGGGATGCTATTATCTATTGTTATATGTGCAGGGAGGGAGGCTGTTATCTATTGTTATATGTGCAGGGAGGGGGCTATTATCTACTGTTATATGTGCAGGGAGGGGGGCTATTATCTACTGTTATATGTGCAGGGAGGGATGCCATTATCTACTGTTATATGTGCAGGGAGGGGGGCTATTATCTACTGTTATATGTGCAGGGAGGGATGTACTATTATTATGTTATATGTGCAGGGAGGGATGCTATTATCTACTGTTATATGTGCAGGGAGGGGGGCTATTATCTAATGTTATATGTGCAGGGAGGGATGCTATTATCTACTGTTATATGTGCAGGGAGGGATGCTATTATCTACTGTTATATGTGCAGGGAGGGGGGCTATTATCTACTGTCATATGTGCAGGGAGGGGGGCTATTATCTACTTATATACGTGCAGGGAGGAGCTATAATCTACCTACATATGTGCTGTGAGGCCTATAAGCTACCTACATATGTGCTGTGAGGCCTATAAGCTACCTACATATGTGCTGTGAGGCCTATAAGCTACATAAAATACACGTGCTGTGGGGCCTATAAGCTATCTATATACCTGCTGGGGGACCTAAACCTGCCTATATACCTGCTGGGGGACCTAAACCTGCCTATATACCTGCTGGGGGACCTAAACCTGGCTATATACCTGCTGGGGGACCTAAACCTGGCTATATACCTGCTGGGGGACCTAAACCTGCCTATATACCTGCTGGGGGACCTAAACCTGCCTATATACCTGCTGGGGGACCTAAACCTGCCTATATACCTGCTGGGGGACCTAAACCTGCCTATATACCTGCTGGGGGACCTAAACCTGCCTATATACCTACTGGGGGATCCATAACTTGCCTATATACCTGCTGGGGGACCTAAACCTGCCTATATACCTACTGGGGGATCCATAACTTGCCTATATACCTACTGGGGGATCCATAACCTGCCTATATACCTGCTGGGGGACATATAAACTACACACCTACCTACTGGGAGATATATAAAGTATATAACCACCTTCTGGGGGGCGTATAACTTACTGGGGGACCCTTTTACCTTCACTGGGGGACACATAATTTACTGCGTTGTGAAGTCGCTAACAGTCGTTAAGCCGGTTGTTAAGGCCTCAGCTCAAGTCAGTTGATAAGAGTTAGCAATCGACTCCGCGGACTCCAGTCGGTTGTTAAGCCAGTTGTTAAGGCCTCAAGTCGATTGTTAAGACCTTAGCAATCGACTCCGGGGACTACTGCCGCCGTGACCTCCGCTCTCAGTCATTGTGCCATTCTGTGGCTTCCTCCTGTTTTGCCACCTCCAGAATATCATTGTGCCACTGCCTGACCTCATGCTGCTGTGGCTGCCGCCGTCACCTCCATACTCTGTCACTAATGTTGCCACCTGAGCTCTCAGCTTGTTTTTTTCCAGCTTTCGCTTGCATGACTTTATCAGGCTACATTCCCGCTTGAGTTTTTTGGTCAGTTTTGCCCTCTTAAGTGCCCAGGGAATTTTATAGTGAAGCGATTCTAAGAGCGGCGGCAGTCATCTGCGTGTCATACTAAAACACAACATTGTATGAAGACCAAACCAAGCTCCCTCTGCATATTTAAGCATGGCACAACGTTCTACAGCACCCTGCAGGCTCTGTGCAGCCTGGAAATAGCTGCTTTTTAACGCGATTCGTGCCGAAGTAATTCGGAACGAAACAAATTTTGTCGGAAAATTCGGCGAAGTGACCGAATCGAATTTTTGAGAAATTCGCCCATCTCTATTAATAAAGTACATCTGGGAATAATAGGGTGATAAAATAACGAGGGAAAAAAGTTGTGAAATGAATAATCCTTAAATGTGTGGCAAGTTTTGTACAGATGTAACAAAACTAAACTTGACAGATAACACATTCTTTGTCACAACATGGCAGAGAATGTCATCTCTTTTTCAATGCTTTTCACTGGTTTATGTTTAGAGGTAAGAGCAGCTAACATGAGAAGCTGTGATCATAGTCAAGCTAATTTCTGCTACATCCCGAGCAATCCTTTATGCACAGGCCAGCTTTTTCAGAACCATTGTCACATTTATTATTGTATCCTTTTTTTTATCTCATTTTGAAACACATTTTTTTAGCTATTCTTCTTTACAGTCCAGGAAAATTCACTACTGAAGCTTTGCATTTTAGGGGTTGTTCACACGGCGCTTTTCGATCCCTTTTGGATCCAAAAATCGCATCCAAAAACGCAGCGGTGATCGGATCCTAAACGGATCCAACACGTATCCAACATGCAGCTGCTCAAAGTCATAATTCTGAAAAAGAAGAAACACAAACATACTGTGTTCAATACATTTACATGAGTGGGCTGACAACACACCCCATGCGCATGAGTTCCAAAACTCTGTTTTTTGAGTTTTTAGTGTTCACACTCCATTTCTTTAATAAGTTTTTGGATACGTTTTCAATCAGAAAAAACGTATTTAAAAGCGCTGTGTAAAACGCATCCAACACGCACCCAAAGTGTGCAGTGTGTTTGGATGCATTTTTGCTGCAGCAGAAACGCACCCTATACTTTTAAATAGGGTGTCTGCTGCGTCAAACAGATCAAGAATTGACATGATAATTCTTTAGTCAGATCCAAAAGACGCATCAGAAAGACGCATGTACAGTAAACACGCATCGGCGATCACTCATCTGAACGCTGATATATGTTTTACATTGAAAGCAATGTAAATCACTCAGCACATTGTTAGAAGCGTGTTTGGGTCTGAAACATGGATCCAAGCATGCATCTAAGAAACGCTGTGTGAACATCCCCTTAAATGTATGCTACAAAAAAGTACCTTCTGTAGCATGCAACTTAAGTGAAATTTTTATGAAATAAAGCATTCCTCTGTGTAAAATATATGTAAACAATTTGATCATTTAAATATTAAGGATATTACAACAAGAATTAATGGCCTTAATCTTTTTAATAGTGTTTAACTATAATGTAGTCTGTGTTATTCTTATTGCTAGCACTTACACATAAATCAACAGGTTACATTTTCCCCAAGTTTGACATAAATATATTATATGAATAGTGAAAAACTTAGTTATAATTGAACTCTTAGAGAATGCACTTTATAAGCAATATGTCTTTTCTTGGCATGAAAAATCAAGGAGAAAGTCTGACATTTAGCTTCATTATACTCCTGCCACACATAAAGACAAAAAAGAGTGTTATCAAGCTTATTTAGTGTTCTCTTTCCCTCTTAAATATACCAGGAGGAGATCTTCTAAATTCATAGTACAATCTTGAATCTCACATTAAATGCATACTTAGCCTGTACATAGAGGTTATAATCTGAAGAAACATTATATGAGTCTATCTATCTGTCTGTCTGTCTGTCTGTCTGTCTGTCTGTCTGTCGATCCCTTCAGGACCAATCTATTTTGGGCTCCATGACAACTTTGGCCATGACACACAACATGCAGCCACAGATCATAGGGCCTTATGTATGAAAACTGTATAGCAGTAAAAGTGTCTTTGTTGCCCATAGCTATCAATCAAGAGCTCAGCTTATATTACACAAAGTGCTATGGAAAAGTCAAATCTGAGCTCTTATTGGTTGCTGTGAGTAACAAAGACAGTCTTGCTGCGAGACAATTTTTATATGTAAGGCCCATAGTGTTGTACTGTTTGCATCACACCTTTTTTTCTTTCAATACTTTGTCTTAATTTTACATTTATCTTATTCTTTTATTTTAGTCCAATTGAGGGACATAATGGTGTATTCTCACCATGTTGCTTTACAGAGCCACATCCTACTGTCATGGACGGTGCCGCAGCCCGTGGGGCAGGCTGCGGGCGCGTCCATCTCCCTGCCCAGTCCCCAGCTCCGCGGTCCGGGTATCGGGCCGTGGGCGCACTCGTCCCTTGGAGCACTTTCACTTACCTCGCTGCGCTCCTGCTGTGCTTCGGGCTACTGCCGGCTGGGCACGCGCTCGCCCCCTAGCGGGCGCGCACGGTACTGCAGCTCAATTTAAAGAGATAGCGCGTCGGTGATTGGTCTCACCGGGCGCTGACCCTATTTAAGCCTTGCCTCTTACTCATCTCACCACCAGATCTATAGTGCCTCATAGCCTATCGGGAAAGCATTTCCTTGTGCCGTGGTTGTCTCTCCCGTGTACCGTACCGTTCAGCTTCTGTCCTTGACCACGAACCTCTGCCACCTGTCCTGACCTACCGCCTGTCCCGGACTACGACTCTGCCTTACGATTTTGTACCACGCTCACCCTTGGCTGCCACTGCAAGCAAGTTCTGCCAGTGGAAGCGACCTGGTAGACCAAGTCCATCCTGCTTTGCGGTGGGCTCTGGTGAAAACCGGGTTCTACTTAGACTCCTGGTGTGGGCTTTCACCATCGCTTGCGGTGGTCCAGTGGATCCACTACTGCTACCGTGACGGTAAGATCCAGCCATGGATCCCGCCAAGGTGCCTCTGCCTGGTGAAGTGGACCTTGCAGAAGTTGTTGCACAGTAGTCGCGACAGATCGTGCAACAGGCACAGCAGTTGGACCAGCAAACCGTCATGTTGCAGCAACTCCTGGCGAACCAGCAGCAGCCACCATCTCTACCCATGGCTACACCACCTCTAGCTGCCCCGCTTGCGACGGTGGTTCCTAAGCTCCGGTTGCTGCTACCGTCAAAATTTGAAGGGGACTCCAAACAGTGCCATGGTTTCATCACCCAGTGATCCATGCACATAGAACTGATTGCCGACCAGTTCCCCACGGACCGCTCAAAGGTGGCTTTCGTGGTCCACTTGCTTTCCGGGAAGGCCTTGGCATGGGCCACACCCCTGTGGGATCGGAACGATCCGGCGTCACCGGATCTACAGACCTTTCTCCAGGAGTTCCGCAATGTTTTCGAGAAACCAGCTCAGGCGTCCTCCACCGAAACGGCTCTTCTAACCCTGTGCCAGGAGGACTAGTCTGTGGGAAACTAAACAGTGCAGTTCCGCACATTGGCTTAAGAGTTATCCTGGAACGATTAAGGATGTGCTGGCCACAAGAGACATCCGGTCCTCCCTCAGAGAGTTAATTCTGTTTGACACCCTCATTGATGTGCGTTTTGCCGAAAGGCGAGAAGAGCTTCGGCAAGAACGTGAGGTAGCACGGCCACGATGGTTTCCACGCCAGGCTCCAGTGTTCCAGAGGCAGCCTATGCAACCAACACAGCTCCCCACTGAGGAACCCATGCAGGTCGACCCAGCCCAACTTACCGCGCAAGAATTGGCCCACCGTCGGATGGAGTACTTATGCCGATTGTGCGGTAGTCCAGAACATTTTCGGAGGAATTGTTTTCAGCGCCCCAAGCGTCCGGGACACTACTGTACCTAGGCTTCGTGGGAGAGGCATCCCTAGGTGCAAATTCCTCCTCTCCATGCCTGTTGATGCCGGTACGGATCGAGACTGAAGCTGGTCTAGTGTTTCAGGTCTCAGCCTTTCTGGACTCCGGCTCAGCTGGGAACTTTATTAATTACTCCCTCGTTCAGAGGTATTGCCTTCCAGTCGTCCAGTCGAAAAAACGTTGGTGATCTCCGCTGACTGCGGAGAGCTCCTAAGTGACGCTACATGGTACATCACCACGCCGTTGTTTCTTCATGTTGGGGTTCTACATAAGGAGAAAATGACCTTCTATGTGTTGCCTCTCTCCTCCTCGGCGATTATGCTAGGACTCCCATGGCTGCGACTCCACTCTCCTACGCTAGACTGGATGTCAGGAGAAGTAACTGGCTGGGGTTCCAATTGCTTGAGCCGCTGTCCGGTGCTTCCCTGCTCTTGCACCAAGCCCTGCGAGCCGTTGCCCGGGTTACCAGCCGAGTATCAAGAATTCGCCAATGCCTTCTCAGAGAAGCAGGCTGAGAGCCTCCCTCCTCACCGCCCATATGATTGCCCGATTGAATTGCTACCGGGTACCACTCCTCCTCGTGGCAGGGTCTACCCCTTGTCTGTGCTCGAAACACAAGCCATGTCGGAGTATATACGGAAAAATTTACAGAAGCGGTAAATATGAAAATCCTCCTCTCCTTCAGGAGCAGGATTCTTCTTCGTGGAGAAAAAGGACGGTTCCTTACGGCCCTGTATCGATTACCGGGGACTAATTAAGATCATGGTGAAGAATCGGTACCCTCTGCCACTGATCACGGAACTTTTTGATCCCCTACGCGGCGCACGGATCTTCTCCAAGTTGGACTTAAGAGGTGCTTACAATCTGGTCCGCACCCATAAGGGCGATGAGTCGAAGATGGCCTTTAACACCAGATATGGGCACTTTGAGTACTTGGTCATGCCGTTCGGCCTGTGTAACGCCCCAGCCGTCTTCCAGGAGTTCGTGAATGACGTCTTTAGAGACCTCCTATATTCCTGTGTCGTGGTGTACTTGGACGATATTCTGGTATATTCACCTAATCTGGAGACTCAGCGCGTTCACGTTCACCGGGTTCACCAGGCTGAGGCGCCTTCGAGCCAACCACCTATACGCCAAGCTGGGGAAGTGCGTCTCCACCAAACTAGCCTCCCATTCCTGGGCTACATTATCTCAGACCAAGGCCTACCGATGGACCCGGCAAAGTTGTCTGCGGTGTTGCAGTCGGCCTTCGGCAATACAACGTTTTCTGTGTTTCTGTAATTATTACCGGCAGTTTATCCCACACTTTTCCATGCTGGTGGCTCCTATCATGGCCCTCATGAAGAAAAACGCTAACCCACGAAGTTGGCCCCCCCGAGGCTGAGGAATCGTTCATGAAACTAAAAAATGCTTTTGCCTCTGCTTCTATCTTGTCGATGCCGGACCCTGTGAAGCCCTTCTCACTTGAAGTAGACGCCTCGTCGGTGGGAGTTAGAGCAGTCCTCACACAAAAGGGGCCCACGGGCAAGACAGTCACTTCTATTCCAAGACGTTCTCGTCGGCGGATAGAAACTACACTATCGGACACCGGGAGTTATTAGCAATCAATCTGGCCCTGGAGAAATGGCGCTATTTGCTGAAAGGAGCTCGGCATCCCATCAGTATCTATTCGGATCATAAGAACCGCCAGTACCTCCAGACGGCCCAGCGACTCAATCCGCACCAAGCTAGGTGGTCGCTCTTCTTTTCCAGGTTTAACTTCCAGATCCACTTCCGTCCCATGGAAAAGAATCTTAAGGCAGACACCCTGTCACGCACCTCCGACGTGTTCGGGGAGCAAGTGGTCTCCGAGCACATAATACCCCCTGAGCGTCTTGTCTCCGCAGCTCCTGTCGACCTCCGGAATGTCCCGCCAGGGACAACATATGTGAGCCCTGCACGCCGAAGAAGAATCCTGAAGTGGGGGCACTGCTCATTGGTGGCCGGACATCCCGGTGCTCGCAAAACCTGTCTTTTTATCTCACGGTTCTATTGGTGGCCGGACCTCGTTAAGGATGTCAAAGAATTCGTCGAGGCCTGTGTCACCTGTGCACGTAACAAAACACCTCGTCACAAACCGGCCGGGCTCCTGCATCCCCTGCCCATCCCTACCAGTCCCTGGTCGCACGTAGAGAAGGATTTTATAACCAATTTTCCCCCCTCTTCTGGCATACACCGTGATCTGGGTGGTCACTGATCGGTTCTCGAAAATGGCGCATTTTGTCCCGTTGCCAGGTCTACCCTCTGCCCCTCACCTGGCCGACCTATTTTTCCACCATATTTTTCGTTTGCACGGGTTGCCCCTACAAATCGTCTCGGATCGAGGGGTCCAGTTCGTGTCTAAATACTGGAGGGCCCTTTGTTCACAACTGTAGGTACAGCTCGATTTCTCCTTGGCTTACCACCCCAGACGAACGGCCAGGTGGAGAGAGTGAACCAGGTCTTAGGGAACTATTTGCGCCACTTTGTCTCGGCTCGCCAGAATGACTGGTCCAATCTGCTTCTGTGGGCGGAATTTTCCTACAATTCCCTAGATTCGGAATCTGCGGGCGCCTCTCCCTTCTTCATTGTGTACTGCCTGCACCCTCGCCACCTCTCCCACTAGCGTCCCCGTCTGAGGTCCCGGCAGCGGATGCGCTGGTCCAAGACAGGAAGGCTATTTGGGCCCTGACTCGCCAGTCTCTGCTTCGAGCTTCAGCATACACCAAGACTCAGGCAGATAAGAGGAGGAGTCCTCCCCCAGTTTTTTCTCCCGGTGACAAGGTGTGGCTGTCGGCTAAATATGTCCGCCTTGAGATTCTGAGTTACAAATTGTGACCTTGCTATGTGGGACCATTTGAGGTGCTTAAACGCATAAACCTGGTGGCTTACAAACTCCGGCTCCCACCTTCCATGCGCATCCCGAACTCCTTCCATGTCTCTCTACTCAAACCCCTGGTTCTGAACCGTTTTTCTCAAAAAGCGGTCCCTCAGTCTCCTGTAACTGACGCCACTAACATTTTTCTGGTAAAAGAGATCTTGGATATGAAGGTGATTAGAGGGAAATGATATTTCCTCATTGATTGGAAGGGGTTCGGGCCCGAGGAAAGGTCTTAGGAGCCGGAGGATAACATTCTGGACCGTGGGTTAGTACGGAGGTCTCGTCCGGGCTGGAAAGAGGGGGAGGCCAAAGGGGGGGGGGTACAGTCATGGACACCACCGCAGCCTGTGGGGCAGGCTGCGGACGCTTCCATCTCCCTGCCCGCTCCCCCGGTTCGGTGGGCGAGCGGCCCCGCGGTCCGGGTATCGGGCCGTGGGCGCACTCGTCCCCCGTAGCACTTTCATTTACCTCGCCGCGCTCCTGCTGTGCTTCGGGAGCACGCTCCTACTGCTGCCAGGGAACGTGCTCACCCCCTTGCAGGTGCACGCGGTACTGCAGCTCAATTTAAAGGGACAGCGAGCCGGTGTTTGTTCTCACCGGGCGCTGACCCTATTTAAGCCTTGCCTCTTCCTCATCTCACCGCCGGATCTTTAGTGCCTCATAGCCTATCGAGAAAGCATTTCCTTGTGCCGTGGTTGTCTCTCCCGTGTACCGTACCGTTCAGCTTCTGTCCTTGACCATGAACCTCTGCCGCCTGCCCTGACCTATCGCCTGTCCCCAACTACGACTCTATCTTACGATTTTGTACCACACTCACCTTTGGCCACCGCAAGCAAGTTCCACCAGTGGAAGCAACCTGGTAGGTTCCCGCCGCAGCAAGTCCATCCCGCTTTGCGGCGGGCTCTGGTGAAAACTGGGTTCTACTTAGACTCCACTTCCTGGTGTGGGCTTTCACCACACTTGCGATGGTCCAGTGGATCCACTACTGCTACCGTGACACCTACTTCAGTCTCAAACTTTCTGGTTAGGCTTTGGACAAGTCTACAGATTGGCTTGTTAGCTCTGCTCTTCCTAGATATTCATGTAACAGTGACATGACTGCTGGAGGTTTATAATCATTAGTGCACAAGGCTACAGAGCCCTAAGGGTAAAAAATTGTCATTAACTTAGATTAGAACGCTCATATGCTACAGATAAGACTTAGCAGGTAGTGACTCAATATGGTTGGAAGGCAGCTTAAAGCAAGAGAGAGTAGAGAGGTGGTTGGTAAGAGAAACGTGTACACTAGCAGCAGATAAACCCTTTACCACTGCAGCCAGTTTTGACCTTCCTGACAGCCCCATTTTTTAAATCTGACGTGTCACTTTATGTGACACATACCTTTTGTAAACTTTTACTTATCCATGTGGTTAAGAGATTTTTTCTTCTCATGACACATTGGGTGATATTTATGAAGGAAGGCACGTCGAAGTGAATAGTTGAGTCTCATTTTCAGTGTATTATGCGCCTGATGTATGAAAGTGTTTTTTGTGTGTTCATAAATGGTGTGTAAAGTTTGACGCGCCTCGCCTATGTGTTAGGCCTATTATGGAACTTAGGCGTATTAGTAATGCACCAAACATGTATAAAGGCTATAGGCTGGAAATAAAAGAAAATTCATTATAATAACACGTTAGTGAATAGAAACTATGGTACTGATCCTGCTTGGAGGACCACAGGTCCCAGCAAGACCTGTGCTGAGCTGGCTCTTTTCGTACGTGGAATAAAAGGTTAGAGCAGGAAGAACACATTTCAAATTTAATGTAGTCAAAATTACATTTTAAAATTCTGAACATCATCATCAGTGGGTTATTTAATTTAAAATTAGTTTAAGATTCAATGAATTTTAAATACATTTTATAGGAGATCTTTCTATATTTTGGGGATATTATATATTTTTATATTAATTTTATATGATCACATTTTTCATTAAATTTAAATAATTTAATTTTATACAGTTTGATAATTATAAGAAACTATTTTTTATTAATTTACTGGTGTAAGTTGAGAAATAAGGGACATTTTTGCCCCTTACAGCAAATCTAGCTTCACTTCGACTCCTCAGGCTCATGCAGACCACATTGAGATAGGTCTTCCTGTCGGAGTAATAATGCGCCTAGTTTTGCCAAACCACATTCATATATGTATCTAATCTTATGAATGTGGTGCGACACACCTCCATAACACCCCCCAGAACACCCCTTCATGTTAGACGCATACAAAAGTGTCGAGTCTTACAAACAATACGAACATGAGTTGATGTTTTATTGGTATCATTATGAGGTTCATATGATGCTTTGATTGCTTGTTATCAATGTTTTTGTGAGGCATTTTAAACAAAATACAACAATCCTGGTAGTGTTTTTTTTATTTTTTACAGTGGTCATGTGCAGTATAAATAACATGCTAGCTTTACTCAGCAAGTCGATACGATTACATTACGATATCCAATTTGTGTATTTTACTGCTTTACACCATGAAAATACTTTTATTCAAAAAGAAAAACACATTTTTGCATCGCCATAGTCTGAAATATACCTTTTTTATTTTTCTGTGTACAGAGTTGTTTAGGGGTTTTGTTTATAAAAATTATGTTTTTGGAAGTCAGGGTAATCGTTGGCATCGTTTTTGGAGGGACCTGTCTTTTTATTACTTTTAAATCCATTTTTTGGAAGTCAGGGTAAAGAAAATATTGCTATTCTAGTAGTGATTTTTTTTTTATTTTTAACAGCATTCACTGTGCACTATACTCATAAGCTAGATTTACTCTGTGGGTCAATGTGATTATGGCGATACCCAATTTAAATAGTTTTTTTAAGCGCTTTAAAAATAAAAAGTGTTTTTATTGTGTACAACAATATTTATGTATCACTATCTTCTGATAGCCAAAACTTTTTTATTTTTCCGTATGCAGAGCTGTGCAATGGATTTTTTTTTTTCCTTTTGCGGGATGAACTGATGTTTTCATTAGTACCACTTTGGTATTTATATGTGATTCTGTGACTGAGTTTTTTTTTTATGACATTCACCACGCTTGTGACAGGTTTATAGGGTAGAAAACAATATTTGGTCTACACATCCAAAAAATGTAAAAAAAAAAAACGAGCATATGTACACACTGGTGTTGCAGCAACATATAAACACAATACAATAACAGCACAACACTACTAGCACTAAAAAACTATCAAAAATAACATGTTTGATAGGCACTTAGAGAGGTAACAGAGTAGGTTCCCACCTGAATTGAGGTCGCCTTATCGATTGGCAGGTGGGCTTAAACAGTTTTGATAAAAAATGTAAACTAAGACCCGCAAAATTTTTCATTTATTCTAAGTAGCAGAAATGCTTTTCCAAAATGTTCTTTTTGATAGTTTTTTAGTGCCAGTAGTGTGCTGCTGATATTGGATTAGATTTATAAGGTAGGTTATTATGCATGCAGAGATACCAAATATGCATACTTTATTTTGAACTCTTTTGGGGCGATTGGCATTTGTAAAGGTGTTCGTGTTTTATTTTATTTTTTGTTTTACTTTTTTTTTTTTGCACTTTTTTTTTTTTAACTTGCCCCCATAGAGGACTTGGAACAGTGATCCTCAGATCACTGTTACAATGTAGAGCAGTACACAGCATTATTGATTTGTACTACTCTCCATGGCAACTGCCAGTCACTATGCCCAGTCATGCCTATAGGGCACAGCAGGGCATAATGATGTCACAGGTAGCCTAGAAGACTTTGTTAGGCTTCCGGGCTGCTAGGGAAACCATCGGCAGCTGCAATTATATTGTGGCAATATTGATGGGGACAGAGGGAGACCCCTCCATCTGTCTTTCCTTTACTTGCTTCAATGTATGGATAGGTTTTAATAGCAGGTTGGTTGTGGCTGTACATGTTTATAATAAAACCAGCTATATTAGTTACAGGGATACATATACTTTGTGTGCAACTTGTGAAGCTACACAAAGACTCAGTAGGTAAGAGACTTACCATCTTGACAAAAGTTTCCTGCTGTGCCTTGCTTCAATGTATGGATAGGTTTTAATAGCAGGTTGGTTGTGGCTGTACATGTTTATAATAAAACCAGCTATATTAGTTACAGGGATACATATACTTTGTGTGCAACTTGTGAAGCTACACAAAGACTCAGTAGGTAAGAGACTTACCATCTTGACAAAAGTTTCCTGCTGTGCCTTGGATTGCATTTAGGAGACTAAAATAATGACAATGGCTCACCAGTATTGTAATATTGATAGGGGCTTATAAAGTGGCACCATACTGCGCTACTTCAGAGCAAAGGACACATATTTTGTAGAGGGGTTTTGGTTGTTACCACACCTGATAGGTGAATTCTAAGTTGAAGGCAGTTTTGAAGTATACCAGTCATGGCAGCACTATGATTTTTTGTCATCTTCCAGGAGCCTATCCCTGCTTTTTGGCTTTCTATAAATGTTCCAATACCTTCTTAGTCACCAAAATCAGTCACAGAATATTAACACTAAAATGTTATTCTAATACAAAAACGTGTAAGTCAATGCATAAATGCTAATCAATTTATTAATTTTAAAATCCTGATCCTAGAATGTTCATATTTACACTCTGGAAACAGTAAAATAGATGAGTAATTTTATGAAATATACATATCTTGTTTTTTTTTTATTTTACCCTTGGACACTTAGGATTTCACCTGTCACTTGCCACATGATAATTTTTCCCTGCTAAGTTTTACAAAAACAATATTGTAGTGTTCAAGCGACAGAATCCAATTCCAGAACAGTAAAATGTTCAAAATTTATTTGTAATCTATAAAAATCTTTACATGCATGAGACAGAATACAGACAGAGCAGCCTACGCGTCTTGGGCCCTCATCAAACTCTTACTCATGGCAGTATTCGTGTAATCTACTTTACCATGAATAGCAATCACTCAATACATATTGACAATCAAATAGACATGTCAAATACCCATGTTGAAAGGGTGTTCAACAGAGGGAATGAGCCACTGGTTAAGCCAAAGCAGAACCAGCCCATCCAAAGAGGAGAAACAAGACACCCGTCTAATTTTGTGGAATGTTTTAACCAAGCATCTCAAATCATTTACAAATTATCTCTCTGCCAGAAAAAAGAAAACTACGTCTAATGCTAACCTTTCAGTGGTAGCTTCCCTATAAGTTAGTGACCAACTTTTTTTTTTTTTTTTTGCTCCTGAAATAGAGTTTGCAGCACAGCCAAACAGCAGTGTGGGAAAGGTTTAAAGCTGAGTATTTTAAGCGAGTGAATGAGTCTGCGAGTGTGTTTTCCTTAAAGTGTGTTTCTTTTAAGTGTTGGAGACTTAAGGTTGAGAGACTTTAGATTTGGGGAGTTTAGAGGGGACAGTATTGCATTGTTTATTATTATAATTGTATTCATATATCTTTTTGGTAACAACATCCCCATGAGTTCCATGTTTGACAATGCTGTCCAGTGCGCAACCTGTGCAATGTATGCCATCCTTGAGCAACAGTTCGAGGGGGCATACTGCTGTGCAAGATGTGTGCACACTGCACATTTAGAAGCCCGGATCCTGTATCTAAATGAGCAAGTGGCAACACTGATATCCATTGCCAACTTGGAAGCGAGTCGGCTGCCCACTGAGCAGTCACTCGCAGGTGTAGATGCTGGGGAGGGTGGCAGCATGGAGGTGCAGGAACATGAGACAGCTAGCTGGGTAACAGTCAGAAAGAAGGGAAGAGTGCCAGGAAGGCTAGTCCTGATTTGGTACACCCCAACAAATTTGCAAGATTGGCAGATGAGGGGGATATCAGCTCAGAAATAGCGTTGCTGCAGCAAGACATACCCCT